>JAOANR010000004.1:27025951-27210856 GCA_030278955.1 Hygrophila difformis | reverse complement strand
ATTAAGGAATACGATGTGCCCTTCCCTAGTTGAGGGCAATGGCCAATGGTTTTTATGTATATGTGCAGTGCACCAGAATCTGTATACTTCACATTATTTGCATGCAATAATTGAGAGAGGTATAATCAATTATTACATTTTTTTAAGTTACGCTTCTCCGTGTCCAAACATAAGACTTCTTAAAATTGCACACGTTTATGCCCAATATACTTAAAATAATAAGTGCTAGTTGAATCTTTTTCTGGATGCTAAATGTATTGGATTTATCGTATTTGTATGGGAAAACAGTGTATGTATGAATTATTTCCTAATTTGATTGCAAAATTATGATCTTTATGAATTTGGGTTTATCATCGAGCACATTCAACTTCACAATGATATCGTAAAATGGACTTATCCAACCATTTAGCGTGTGCTTTTTCTGCATACAAATGAAGTCTCCCTTGAAATATACTAGTACTACATACACTTACTACTTTTTTTCTTTTTTTTTTTTTCACCACATTTCTTTAACAAACATCATTTAACATGAGAATTGAAGTAGGAGATATCATAGCTTTTAATTGAAGATAACAAAACTACTTATATGTAGGACATAAACAGTTAAACACCGTCTAATGTTCCGAATAATTATATTCTTGTAAATACAAACAACTTTTTTGGAAAATTTTAACCACTGATCACATATAATTGAAGTTTGAGTCCTTATAAATACAGAACCATAAAGTAAGCCTACTTGAAAGAAACACCAGCTGTCCACCCACCAACTCCTGCCACTTGACCTGTGGGCTGTGGTTCAATACTCAAATCTTAATGCCCTTACAATGACCGAGGGGGGTGACCTTGAAATTTAAGTGTGTTGTGGAAATAATTAAATTTTCGAATTTGTAGTTTAGAATGTACATACAATTTGGAATTGGACATTAATGGTGGAATATAATTTTAAATTATGTTGGGGCCACAAAGGATAGTGGGCCACGAAGAAAAGATTGGGCCATAAAAGATGGGCCGAAGAGGGATTTCTAAAGAAAATTGGGTTTGAGATCCATTGGGCCGAAGAATCAAAAGAAAAAGATCCAGAGCAGTAGAAGAGACCCGAAAGGGAGAAAGTTCCGGGAGGGAAGGATTTCGGCCGAAATAATGTCAAGTCAGCCGATTGGAGCGAACAGTGGAGTCGGCTTAGGGGAATCGGCCGGAGAGCGGTTATTTCAGCTCCGGCTATAAATAGGGGATACCATGCACAAAATCAGAGAGATCAATCCAACCCCCAAAATCCCTTTATCAAATTTACTTCTTTGTATCTTTACTGCTTTCCTTTACTGCTTTCTTTTACAGTTTTCCCTAGATTCTAGCTTAGCTCATAGCGGTTACTTCCAAGTCCACCGTTGTTTCTCAACAACCGGTAGTTTGGTTCTAGTTTTCCGGTGAATTCGCCGTTGTTTCTTAACAACAGGTAGATTCTCCATTGTATTTTGTTGCCATTTGAATACCAAAGAACATTCAGTCAAGTTTGGGCGTAATTAGTCAAATTTGGGCGCATTATCATTAATTCGGACCCGTAACCGGTTTGATCCTTTCTCCGGTAGCCTCCCTTGAGGAGAAAAAGGTCCTTTCTGGTACCAGGGCCAGAAACAGTGGCACACCCAGTGGGATGCGAAATGGCATTCGAACAAGCAACTCCAGCGGTTAACACGGCGGCGAGGACTGATTTGCCGCCGATTCAGGAAGAACGCGCAGCAGAAGCCGGAGAATTCCCCCCAGGGTTCCCCGGACCATCACACATCCACAATCAGGAGTTTTCAAACGATGATTTAACCCCGCGGTTCCAAGATCAGGTTCAATTTATGGTGGAGGCGGCGGTTACTAATTCGGTTCGCCAAATTGAAGGAAATATCCTGGCAGCGATGCCGGCTATGTTCAGAGCCGAAATAGCGAGGAATATGTATCCGATGGGAACGCAGCAAGCTCCAGTGGTGCAAAATCCACCACCTGCGATGCAAAATCCTCACAATTTTCAACAGCAGGCCTTTCGGCCGCCAGGAGGGCACGGAGCTCGGCCTTTTGTCCCTCCGCAGCAAAGGTACAATCAGCAACAGAATCAACCGCCTCAACCAGCTGTTCAACCGCCTGCTCCAGTGGTCCAACAACAATACGCACCACATCAGCAGAATCCACCACAACTGGTTGACAGGGAGTTAATTGCTGAGATTATTCGGACTCAGTTTGGAAATATCATCGGCCAGGAGAATAGGCCGATGTATCGGAAACCTTATCCAGATTATATTGAGGAGCAGTATCCACTGCCTAGAGGAGTAAAGGTTCCAGATTTTAACACCTTTTCTGGAGAAGTCGGCCGCTCTACAATTGAGCATATTGGCCGATTTACAGCTCAATGCACCAGAATCGCGCAAAATGATTTTCACAAGTTGATATTGTTCAGCTTGTCGTTAACTGGCCCAGCGTTTGAGTGGTACATCAATTTGCTAGCGGGATCGGTCAATACATGGGCCGAGATGGAGCGGTCATTCCATGACCGATTCTATAATACCAGTCCTGAAGTTTCGGTAGTTGATCTGACGTCAACCAAGCAGAAGGCGTCCGAATCAGTTACTGAATTCATTGAAAGGTTTTATGCAGTGAAGGCTCAGATGAAAACAATGCTGCCTGAGCATGAATATATTCAAATCTTGAAGCAGAATGTAAAGTTTGCCATCAAAGACAGATTGATGGTAACAAGATCAAGGACTGTGGCCGAATTAACGGCCGAAGCTATAAGGATGGAGACTTATTTGGCAGAACAAGCGGCTTTTAAATCAAGCCGAAGTCAAAGTGGAAGATCACAACCTATCCAGTCAGCTGCCTCATTTGCTGAGTCTCTGGATAGATGTGAAGTCCAGGAAGAGTACAACACGGATGACGTTCCCGCATTAGCCGAAGTTGCAAGGGCAGAATTAATCATAAAAAAGCCTATGACTTGTCCAGCACTTCGGCCAGCCAGAGGCAAGGAGAAAGAAGGAGGAGATGAATCTCAAAGGTTTTACTCTTTCGACTTGTCACAAATGGACGAAATATTTGATTATTGCCAGAAGAACGGATTGCTAGAGTTTAAAGGAAATCATCCACAGCCCACCAAGGATCAATTGGAAGCCGGATGGTGTGGATTCCATGGATCGGCTACTCATTCCACGGCGGTTTGTGGACATTTTAGGAAGCTAATTCAGAAGCATGTCGATGATGGGAAACTGAAGTTTCCAGATAGGCTTATGGCAATCGATAAGAATCCGTTCCCTGTTGCCAACATGATGATGGTGCATCCCGACCAGAATAGATCTGTGCATGACCGATTGGGGGATCAAACATCATCTAGCAAGGGTTCTGTGCACGATCGGCTTGGAGATCGGCCATCGGCTCAGAAGTCAGGAGTATGGAAACGATTAGGATCTCCGAAGGGAAAAGAGAAAGTTACAGATATTTTTGACCGATTGGGGAATTATGAGGTAAAGGAGTGGATCAAGCAATCGGAGAAACATCAGGAGATCGAGATCGGAGACAAGAGCGAGAGCCCAACGTTGAAAATCATAACTAACGGATGGGATTCAGAGATGAAGCTAACAGCTGACAAGCAGAATGGAAAAACTATGATTCAGATCACAGTTCCTGAAGAAGCTATCAGTCCCGAAATGAAGAAGCTCAGAAGGCCACCAGCAAATACTCAGGTAGGCCGATGGGTCCAAAATTCTCCAGAAAGAAGGCATTTCGGCCAACGCCGATTTGACCATTCAGCCTGGAGGGCAGAGGAGAGAAAAGTTCCGAAAGGGAAGGGATCATATCGTACTTTCAAACGAAGAATGCAACGGCTTAAAGCAGCTGCTGTTTCTGAGCAAGAGGAGTACGATATGATGTATATGGAAGAGGACTTCCCAGACGATTGTTCGTTCTCGGAAGGAAGAATACTCAATAGAGTATTTTCGGCTCGTTTGAAGTCCGAAGGGAAAGAAGAGAGGAAGCCGAAAGAAGGACAGGATCGGCTAAAGAACAAAACTGAATTTCGGCCAAAAGTAATACAGCCGAAAATCGAAAACGAGCAGTCGAAACCAAAAGAAGAGTGGAAGCCTAGGCCAATCCGAACAAGGGAATGGAAGCCAAAGACAAGTATTGTTAATAGTGATACACCTTCAATCGGACAGTTCAAGTTTGGCTTCGGGTCTAGTGCAAACATGGTAGGGGTGACCACAACAGCAGAGGAGGAGTATTCGTCTGATTCTGAACCAGCCGTGGTCTTCAGCCAGAAAGAGGGAGAATATTTTGGCGATGAAGAGCCCATTGTGGATTTCTGTTTCGCCAAACTTGAAGCATTTCGGCCCGAGGCCGAAATTGAGAAAGTAACTGAAGAAGGCTATGAGGCGTTTGTCCCGGAAGCTCAACCAAGCATGATTCTACCGCCTACTGCAAAGATGTCTCAACATGTGAGACCTTTGTATGTGAAGGGTTGGGTCAATGGGAGACCGCTCAGAAGAATGTTTATTGACGGAGGAGCAACCGTCAATATCATGCCATTGGCTACACTGACAAAGATAGGCCGTTCAAAGGAAGATTTACTCCCTATACAGATGAAAGTATTGAGTTTTGTGGGAGACCAAACCGCGGCCGAAGGGTGTATTTTGGTGGATGTAACGGTCGGAACGATATCGATTCCGACCATGTTCTTTGTTGTAGATGCCGAAGCTCCGTATGCGGCCCTTTTAGGCCGATGCTGGATACATACATCTCGTTGTTTGCCGTCAACGCTGCACCAGAAAGTGTGGTTCTGGAAAAAAGATGGCACAGTTGAAAAAGTGGAAGGAGACCAACCTCCGTTCCCAGTCAGCTCAGCCGGCCGAATTGATGCGGTGTTATATGAAGAACCCATGCAACCATTCCTAGCGGTGGTAGGGGATCGGTACCCGCAGGTTGTCGAGTGTGATTGGACAGATTTGGGGTTCGAGGTCAGATATCAGGCCGACGAACGGCCAGTCGAAAAAGAAAGTAAATGATGGATGCACAACCGAATCAAGCAATCGAGTTCGAATCGGCCGAACTCGGAGTTTCAGACGACAAAGCAGGATGGAGCGACTTAATGAATGCAATTCCAAAACGAACACCGGATTTCAAAGCTCAAGACCCATTGAAAATGGTCAATGTTGGTACAGACGAGCACGCGAGGGAGATCCTATTGAGTGCAAATTTAGATCAGCAGATGACAAGCCGATTCAAGGAGGTCCTAATCGAGTTCAAGGATTGTTTCGCATGGGACTATACAGAGATGCCAGGACTGGAGCGATTGATTGTGGAGCACAGACTGCCAATCAAAGAAGGGTTCAGGCCGCATAAACAGCCGGCCAGGAGGGCAGCGCCCGAAATAGTTCCTAGAATAAAAGAGGAAATAGAAAAATTGTTAGCGGCCGGGTTTGTGAGGTCAGCTAAATATGTAGAGTAGTTATCGAATATTGTTCCTGTAATCAAAAAGAATGGGAAATTGAGAGTTTGCATCGATTTCAGAAATTTTAATATAGCCACTCCTAAAGATGAGTATATGATGCCTATTGTTGATTTGTTCATTGATTCGGCCGCAAAACAGGGGATGTTGTCATTCATGGATGGATATTCAGGATACAACCAAATTTTTATGGCCGAAGAAGACATTCATAAAACTGCATTTCGATGCCCGGGAGCCATAGGAATATACGAATGGGTAGTAATGCCATTCGGTTTGAAGAATGCAGGAGCTACTTATCAAAGGGCCATGAATTACGTTTTTCATGATCTAATAGGCGAATGTGTTGAAGTCAATATCGATGATGTCATGGTCAGATCTAGAGATATGGAAAGCCACTTGGACGATTTGCGGAGGGTGTTCGCAAGAATGAGATTACATGGAGTGAAGATGAATCCAGCTAAGTGTGCTTTTGGAGTGCAAGCAGGAAATTTTCTTGGGTTCTTGGTACACAATAAGGGCATAGAAGTCGATGCGAATAAGACCAGAGCAATCCAAGAAGGCAGGCCTCCACATGATAAGAAGAGTCTGCAGAAATTCCTTGGAAAGATCGGTTTCTTGAGGCGATTTTTGGCAAATGCGGCTGGAAAGTCGAACCATTAACCGATTTACTAAGGTTAAAGAAAGAGGAGGAATTCATATGGGGAGGGGATCAACAGAGAGCCTTTGAGCAATTGAAGCAAGCTTTGGTGAATCCACCAGTATTGGTCCCTCCAGTTTTGGGTCGACCGCTCAAATTGTACATAGCAGCAGCCGAAGAGTCTATTGGAGCGTTGTTGGCTCAAGAGGACGATGAAGGAAGAGATCGGGCGATTTACTATCTAAGCCGAATCCTTAGGGATGCCGAATTAAGGTACTCGCCGATTCATAAATTATGTTTAAGTCTTTATCATGCATGTCAGAAGTTGGAATATTATATTCAACCACGGCAAGTGATAATGGTAGCTTCGGTTGATATAGTAAAAATTATGATGAACGATCCCATCAGTAGCCGAAGAATGGCCAAGTGGGCCATGAAGTTAAATGCATATGACTTGAAATATCAGCCACTTAGGGCTATGAAAGGGCAAATTGTAGCCGATTTTTTGGCTGATCATGTAATGCTCCCAGTATCCGAGGACATCGGGGATCAAGTTCGGCTGAAAGAAATAAATGAAGAAGGAATTGTATATCTGCAACCATGGATAATGATGTTCGATGGTTCAAAAGCCGCTTCAGGAGTTGGAGCAGGGTTTACTCTACATACACCGGAGGGCAAGATATACAAGTATTTCGTACAGTTACCGAAGTCTTATACGAATAACCAAGCTGAATATAAGGCGTTAATCTCGGGATTACGACGACTTATAGAAGAAGGAATAAGAGCTATCGTAATCAAAGGAGATTCACAAGTGGTTATTCAGCAGCTGTTAGGAGATTTTTCGGTCAAAAGTTCCCAATTAATTGGATTGTACGAAGAAGCAATCGGTTTGTTAGAAGAATTCGACGAGGTATACATCGAATATATTCCAAGGGAGAAAAACGAATTAGCTAACGAACTGGCTCAGCATGCAGCTAGGTATCGGCTGATGCCGATAGCGGGAAATTTAGAAATATATTTGGCCGAAACTGAAAAGGCCGAATGGATAAAAAAGATAGCGCAGACTTTGGAAAATCCATCCGAAGCTAGTCCAGTCGAGAAGCAGAAAGTGATGGATTATATAGTGATAGGAGGGTTACTCTTTAAGCGAGCTATTGATGGAGTATTACTCAGATGCGTCGGAGAAGAAGATGCTAAGAGAGTAATGGGAGAAGTCCATGAAAGAATATGCGGCGCGCATCGTGCAGGAAAATCGATGAAATGGAGTATTATTCGGCTGGGATATTATTGGCCGAATATGGGAATTGATTGTGAGAAATATGCCAAAGGATGCCGCGAATGTCAAAAGCATGGGCCGATTCAAAAGTTACCGGCCGAAGAGATGCACATAATGATTAAGCCATGACCATTTCGGGGATGGGCTATGGATATAATTGGGAAGATTCATCCTTCTTCATCAAAAAGGCATGAGTTTGTGTTAGTGGCAACAGACTATTTTACAAAATGGGCCGAAGCTCAGGCTTATATCAACATTTCGCAAGAAGAAGTGATCGAATTCATTAAGAGACAGTTGATATATAGATTTGAAATTCCACAAACGATTCTAACAGACATAGGAACTGTATTTGTGGGAGAAAAAGTCAAGTTGCGAAAGAATACGGGATAAAGATTGTGCATTCGTCGCCTTATTATCCGCAAGGGAATGGACAGGCAGAGGCCACAAATAAGCAGTTGATAGGAATTATAAAGAAAATGATAGAAGATCAACCAAGAAAGTGGCATGAGAAGTTATCGGAAGCGTTATGGGCCTATCGAAATGCCAAGACTCCAGCCACTGGATTTACGCCATTTCGGCTGACTTATGGAATGGACGCAGTACTTCCAGCCGAAATAACAGTGCCGACTTTAAGAACAAGCCAAGCAGATCTAATGACGGCCGAACAATATGATTGTGCGATGAAGAATGAATTATTGGAAGTTAATTCTGATCGGGTGCAAGTCTTTGAGAATTTGCAGAGAAATAAAGATATTGTGGCCGATTGGTATAATAAGCTAATTCGTATGAAACGATTTGAAGTCGACGATATAGTTTGGAAAGTTATATGGCCACCTAAACAGAAGGATGGCCGATTAGGTAAGTGGAGCCCCAATTGGGAGGGGCCATTTATTGTTCAGACGAAATTACCAAATGGAGCATACATGTTGGTGGATGAAAATGGCGAACAGATGTCAAATCCAGTAAATGCAAGATATATGAAGAAATATTATCCATCAGCATGGGATTAAACATCAAGAGAGACGAAAAAGTAAAGATTTTATTGCGTAAACAAGCATTACAGAAACGGTACTACTTCGGCCGAAGACGGCGTCGATAGTCCGAAGTTACAATATACAAGGGAAACGTCCTATGCTAAGCAGGCATATACAAGGGAAAGGTCCTTGAAGAAGGCTCAGCCTTGTAGAAATGCCGCTAAAACTATCGGCAAAACAGAAACAGGGCACAGTTGCTTGCCCCTGAACAGTATTGCCGATTTAAGTCCTACCACCGAACTTCTACTCCTGGATATGCTATAACGGATGGTACAACGTCCCAGAGGTAGAAGTCAAACTCGGGTACAGCATCCGCACGACCTCAGACAGAAGAAGGAGGAGTGCAGCGAGGCAGTCACCCAAAAACGGTGGCAGGGGGAAGGGATGGAGGAATAACTACGGGTAGTTATTCCCCCCATTAGAAGGTCCGACCGGGTATGCAACTGCAAAGTCGAAAAGAGGGACACATCCGCATAGCCGTCCAGACTTGCATTTGGAATAATAAATAAAGATCCTCGCCCATACTTGCATGATGAGAGAAGTGTTAGCTGAACTCGTGCCGCATGGGCGGAAAGTTTTCGTATCACGTCTGGAAATCCTTGGAGATACATGGTTCAGAAACCATGGGGGCACTGGAGATAAGGGATTGAATAAAGGAAAAAGGAAAGCCATATTGAGTTGAAGAGATGATGGATAAACATGGATAAAAGCCAAGTATTTATAGAAGAAGGATAAATACTTGGCAGGGGAAACGGTCAATATTAAATGTTATTTATGGGAAAATGTTACAGCTGATTCCCGAAAAAAGCTGCTAACATCCAGGAATCAGTAGTGAAGAAGACCGAAAAAATCGCAGAATGAATCAGATACGGATCGTATTGCAGAAATAAAAAGATACGAATCCTAGTACATCCCGTCGGCCAAATGCAATCTACAAAAAAGAAGAAGAGGGCCGAAAATAGTTGGTGAAAATACCCGAAACCCATGTTTAAAAGCAAAATAGGGCGAAATTTCGGCCCATATACATAGTCAAAATAACACAAAGGAAACTAATGGTCAGCGCTGTCGTCGAAAAGGATATCGTCGTCCAATCCTTGGAGAGCGTCGATAGAAGGGTTGAGGGTAGACATCATCAAATCTGAACCCGCCGTCGAAGAAGGGCCAGGAACGCTGCTTGAGGATGGACGATCGGTGGCCAAATTAGCACCAACATCAGACTTCTCTGAGACAAGTAGAAGAAAAGGGACGATGAAGCAAGAAGACATAAAAAGTAAGCAAATGACAAAAGGGGAAAAGACCGAATACCTGCAAGGACTTTCGAAGAGGAAGGAACATCACCCGGCGGGGAGGATTCCACCTCCGACGGGTCCAAAGGGAATAAAGTTGGAGGGGAAAGAACGTGAGCCGTACTCTTCCCACCAAGGCTTTTGATAGCCGTATCAAGGTGGCCAACCAAAGATTGAGTATTGGCCCATTTCTCTTGAAAGGTACCAATTATGTAGTCATTAAAATTTGACCGCAGAGACAAGTAAGAAGCATTCCGGTGGGAGTCCAAAATCTTTGCTTTAGGAGCTTCGGCCGATTGACGGAGATATTTTATTGATCGTCTCAAATCGGCCGATTTCTGTCTAGTTTGATCTAGAACTAATTGCAGTTCCTGCTCCTTTTGTTGAAGTTTGGCTATCTCTGAGCGGATCGAAGAAAGATCCTCGGAGTACTTATGCTCCCGGGATTCTGTTTCAGAAAGGACATCCATTTGAGCCCGATACTCCACTGAATAGTTGCTGAATATAACTTGAGAAGTTGCTACGGCTTCACGTTCGGCGGCAAGTTTGCTTCGCATCTCTAAGTGTGCTCTCAATTCTTGATCCAAAGAAAGGACAGACTTCATAATCGTCTGAAGAGGGCCATTAAGGTTCAACAGAACCATCTCCTCATAGAAGTGCTGTTCCAGATGGGACAAAAGAAGAAGGATTGATTTTGGATTGACAAATTCTACATCGGATTGCCTAGCGATCAGGTTACACAACTTTCCTAAACAATCTCCGAGATGTGCTGAAGGATCCGACGGGAGAGAGGTCGACGGCACAGGAGAGAATAATTCATCCAAGATATGCCAATCAGGAAATGGAGACAAAGGGGCCGGGTCAGCAGAGGAGTTATCGACAGCCTTACCACCAGGTATAGGATCAAGAGATGCCAAAACCGCCGAAGATGGAGGTACAGTAGAATCCCCGACTGGCTGGGGGAGGTCAGCAGAAGGAAAGACAACAGGATCAGTTGAAACATGATCCTCAACCAATGGCCGGGGTTCGGCCAAAGAAAGATCAATGGGAACAGCCGAATCAGTAGCACCAGTCGAAACACGGGGGTCAGCGATAAGGAAATCCGAAGCTGCGGTCGAGATAGGCGGAATGGTGGACAATGGTAAAGCAGAAGAAATCTAAAAAAAAAAAAAAGAGAACGAACGATGATCAGATGAAAAAGGGAGAGAGAAGGAGAAGAGAAGTGAGAAAAACAACAAACCATAAGGCCAGCGGAGGGAATTCTGCCAAGGGGAGAGCGAGTGGAACGCTTCCGAGTTTGTATATGAGGAAGAGAGCTGGAAAAAGGGGCCGAAGACGAAGCAGGTCTTTTTCGGCCAGGATCCGAAGTAGAAGAACGGAGGATACCTAAGTTCAAAATAGGTAGCCGAATGAATAACACAAGATGAAAAGAAGATAATAATTAAAAAAAAAAAAGCATACCTGGGCGAGAAGAAGAAGGCGAATCAAGACGACGTTGGAGAGTGGAATCCGGTGACGACAGAGGATAAGAAGAGAAAGGCAAAATGGGTAAAAAACCACTCCGACGCAATAGTGGGTTGAGATCAGCACTAAAGAAAGTACAAGCAACACCGTCCCACCAAAGTTGAAAGCGAGATGTGGACAGCCCAGGGCGAACAAGAAATTTCGGAACATCAAAACTGATTAAGCGCCGATGATAAGAAGAACATAGCCGGCGGCTGGAAAAGGGAGTAAGTCGTTTGTCAACCCGACAAGCCTCTACCAAATCTTGGCTGAAACCAAATTGGCGGCTAACCAAATGAGGATTATAAACCTCAGAAGGAATGGTAGCATTTGGAAGAGCCATAGAACCATTGAAAATATGACGAGGAAGAATGCAACGATTCCAAACTTGGGCGTGAGGTAAGGGAAGGAGGTCGCCAAAAGGAGCAGTGGCAATCTCTTTCACCCAAGTAAACTCGGTTCCCCGATAGTGATACTGAGAAAAGGATTGATCAGCAGTTCGGCCTAGGAAATAACTGATCCAATGAGGAACCGATATAGCGGGAAATGATGTCCCAAGAAGATCGGGGCCAATAAAATAGTCAGGCCGAATGTCATGAGGAGGGAAACCAGAAATGTCACGAAAATGCCAAACCAACCATAGGTGAAGAAACCATAAAGGACCTCGAGCCTTATCTGAGGATCCTTTCTCCCAACCTGAAACAGTAGCCGATATGCCTGCATATAGATGAGCCAGGAAGAAATCGGCAAATGGTAAAGTGTCATTGGCAATAATCACAGAGGCCAGAGGAAATGTTTCAAGAAGAACCCCTTTAGAAGAAGCGCACCAGAAGAACCGCGTCAGAAAGTACATCAAGAAAGCCAATGGTTCTTGAGAGTGAGGAACGGGAGAGGAAGCATCACTCTGATGGTTAACTATCCAATTACTGAATGAGTTGGAAGACGGGAAACCAATGGACTTCTCTGTAGGGCGAGATTCAGAAGAAACACCGAGGTTATCCCCACGAACATAAAGACTTAAGAGGCACATCCTGAATGGTGGGGGTCATTAACCCCCAGGGAAAACAAAAGCAGTTCACGGAGGGATTCCAAAAACACAGAAGTGCCTGAATGGGGCGAAGGTCAGTTGGAAAAGGCAAAGTACTGAGAACGATCAATCGACGGATAGAAGAGTTGGACCAGGAACCACGACAGTGGGGCTCGAGATGGCGATACCAGGCCACATAATCGGCAGGGGGTGAAGGCCAGTTATGTAACACCCCGGATTTGATAACCCAGGCCGGGATGTCACCGCTGCATCCCCCTAGCAAGACACGGCTTCCCGAGCTTGCTAAGGAAACGCAAGGCTTGTGGGTATGTAAAAGATTTAAAACATTTCAAGATATAGTCCGGAAATTTATAATACTTAGTACGATAGTAGAAATTATCACGTACGGAAAATAAATAAAGTAAGTGCAGCGGAAAGTAAAATCACGGCCAACATGGCCAAATCCTCGGGTTTAACAGACCCGGTAAAAACAGTACGATGCAGAAAATTAAAATGTCCATTATGATTTTCCCCAAGTGCATATGCAATGCGTCACTCGACGTACTCTGTAAGAAAAAGAAATGATAACGGTTATCAGTATAAAAATATACTGAGTAAGTTAATCCCTAACTAACAAATAAAAGGGGTTACAAGTGTTTAAACTAAAGATTTCGCTTACCGTACGAGAATTTAAAAATACATGATTTATTAGCAGCGGAAAATTATGATTAAAGAACTTAATTTAAAAAGCGTAATCTAAAGCAAAATTTTAAGATGCATAAAATTTAAATACGTAATTAAAGACAGGATAAATACGATTTAAGCATAATGAAACACTCACACGAGTCTTTTACTTTTCATCCCGTAAACTAAGAAGAGGACACCATACCGGGAGATCACTAACGAGGCAATCTCAACATAGGACCACTAACGAGGCAGTCCAAACAATGGGAGACCACTAACGAGGCAGTCTCAAAGATAGTAGGACCACTAACGAGGCGATCCAAAAAGATAGTAGGACCACTAACGAGGCGATCCACAAATACAGCGCGCGAGATCACTAACGAGGCAATCTCAGATAGTAAGGAGACCACTAACGAGGCAGTCTCAAAGATAATGATAGTATGAAGATCGGCTCAGCCTAGTGAACGGGATTTTTCGAAAGTTCGTATTTCAAAGTTATCAAAGGATCGATATCGCGTTTTCATAGTTCGAGTTTTCTCGAGTTCGAAAAATCCTATTCGAGGCAGTTCACGCCTTTCTTAATTTAAAATTCGTTTTTCCTCCAGAAATTCTGAAACTTGGCCAGTAACTCAAAAACACACACACGAACAACTTTCATGTTTTAAGTTTTTGGAAATAAGGTTCCGAAGTGAGTTGAAATTTGAGTTTATTGCAAAGAATAATTTACGTCTTAAAAACTGTTTCCGTCACAGGTTCGTATAACGCCGAGTAAAAATTCATTTCAAAACCAATCGATGTGAAATTTTTACAGTAACTACACAACACATTAAGGAACAACTTTCATGTTTTAAGTTTTTGGAAATAATGAATTCTTGGTACTCAAAAATCGAGTGCAACTCACTGCATACTCATGGCCCTTAAAACGAATTCAAAACAGTTCTAAAAACTTGGCCGTTGACATATCAAATGAACACCAAAATTCGTGAAATTTTGTAGGCATAATCTAGACACAATTATCTACAACTTTTGTTTAGAAATGCAAAGTTAAATCATTCGAAAAATGGGTGAAAAATATGCATCAAGTTAAATGAAGAAATCTGTCACAGTTTTGAATCGTTCGGTTTGATACAGAAAGTTCATGGCGAAAATTGGGATAGCAAAACTTAATGTCAATGGCTGAAATTTGGACACAAGATAGATAAAGGTGTTAGGAACAACTTCTATGTTGAAAAATTTTCGGTTTGAATTCCTGAAGGTCGAGTTTTTGGCGAGTCTTTAAAATTGGACGAAAATAGGGTTTTTGAAAACCGATTTTTGTTACAAGCCTATATCTCGAGATTTAAACAACAAACAACCACGAAAATTTGTGAGTAAGGTGTTAACTTACCTAGGATGATGATAGGGTCGCTGGATTGGGTTTCCGGACGTCCTAGGGTCACGACGAACGGCCAACTTCTCCGATCGCTTTTTGTTCGTTTTCCGACGGAGAATCGTAGTAAGGAAATAGTGTTAGAATTCGAGTTTCTGAGACTTATGGACGAATTGAAACTTTGTACAATAGCTTACCAAGAGTCTAGAGGGCAGGGCTTGGTTCCTTTCGCCTTGCCGTCGCCGGAATTCTTGCCGGAAAGTGAGTTCGGAGAGGTTTCGACTTGGAGAGGAGTTTTGGAGGTGTTTAGGGTTAGGTTTTCTGAGAGTGAGGGGGAGGGGCGCCCAAAATCTGGTCTTATGCCCTTCCCCATTGTTGTGATCGACTTGCCATTGATGGAGGTCGGATTTTTGGCAAGAAAATCGCCATGGAAGGAAAGTTTACACCTCCTGCACCTCTGGCGCGCTGGTGGCGCGCACATAGGCCTTTGTGCGCGCGGAGCACGCGTGACCTCCCCTGGGGGCGCGACGCCCTTGGCCGCGCGGTGGCCGCGCGGCGGCGCGCGGGCAGCGCGGGCCGGCCGGACCGGCCGGTTCGGCGGTCCGCGTGTTCCGTCGGGTCTTCCCTCGCTTTCCCCTATCGGTTTTCTACGTGTTAGCTCGATTCCCTGGGTCGTCTTCGTTGCGGAATCTTCTCCTTAATCTTGTTACGAGTCCGGCTTATCGCTCGCAACATTTCCGGGTCCTACTTAGCCTAGTCTAAATTGGTTCCAACATCACCTATCGTCCTTGTGATCTAATTCGTGATGTATTTTGTGTTTTATTTCGTGACTGAACTTAGAAATTAGTTCTAAGCTGCCTACGTACCCTGTGAAGGGATCAAGTCATGACGTAGTTCAAAACAATTTGAATTTGTTTTTCCTCGGGTGTTACAAGTTAGTAAAGGGTGAAGCGAAGAGTTGAGAAGAGAAATAGGAGGAATACAGGGGTATAGAACGGTTTTCAGAGAAGATACGAGCGGTACATTCATCAATTTCTTCAGGAATACCCAATGGGCCTAAGGAATAGAAGTTTTCAGGAAGATAACGAACTGCAGAATGGGAAGCGAAGGAGCTCTCAATCTTGAGGAGTTCTGATGAAGGAACGGGAATAGATTGGGGATCCATTGACGAAGACGAGTAAAGAGAAATAAGGGAAATGAAGTTGAAGGGACGGTTTTATGCTGAAGGCAGAGGTTAATGATGACGGGATTCCTCGAAAAGAAGAAATAACCGCCAGGAAGAACGAGAGAAGAAATTACTTGAGCTCTTTTCGAGACGAAAAACCACCCAAGTAAGGAGGGCATCTGTTGGGGCCACAAAGGATAGTGGGCCACGAAGAAAAGATTGGGCCATAAAAGATGGGCCGAAGAGGGATTTCTAAAGAAAATTGGGTTTGAGATCCATTGGGCCGAAGAATCAAAAGAGAACGATCCAGAGCAGTAGAAGAGACCCGAAAGGGAGAAAGTTCCGGGAGGGAAGGATTTCGGCCGAAATAATGTCAAGTCAGCCGATTGGAGCGAACAGTGGAGTCGGCTTAGGGGAATCGGCCGGAGAGCGGTTATTTCAGCTCCGGCTATAAATAGGGGATACCATGCACAAAATCAGAGAGATCAATCCAACCCCCAAAATCCCTTTATCAAATTTACTTCTTTGTATCTTTACTGCTTTCCTTTACTGCTTTCTTTTACAGTTTTCCCTAGATTCTAGCTTAGCTCATAGCGGTTACTTCCAAGTCCACCGTTGTTTCTCAACAACCGGTAGTTTGGTTCTAGTTTTCCGGTGAATTCGCCGTTGTTTCTTAACAACAGGTAGATTCTCCGTTGTATTTTGTTGCCATTTGAATACCAAAGAACATTCAGTCAAGTTTGGGCGTAATTAGTCAAATTTGGCGCATTATCATTAATCCGGACCCGTAACCGGTTTGATCCTTTCTCCAGTAGCCTCCCTTGAGGAGAAAAAGGTCCTTTCTGGTACCAGGGCCAGAAATAAATTAGAATAAGTTTGAACTATGATTTTTGGTGTTAGAATTTAAAATTAGAGTTTAGAGATTGGAGTTTGAAAAGTTTTGGGAAATAATTAGAGTAGGGTCTGGAGTTTAGAGTTTAGAGTTTGGAGTTTGAAATTAATGGTGAAAAATAGTTTTAAATTTGAATAATGATGTTTGGTAATGCAATTTTAAATTAGAGTTTAGAGTTTGGAGTTTGGAAAGCTAAAAGCTGGGGAAGAGGAGCGTTCAGAGATTAGAGATTAAAATTTGACGGCTACTGTAATTAGTGTTTACTATACATAAGATTTTAGACTATTTTTAGTATGTATTTTAAAAGCTAAATGCTAATCGTTAGAATTTCTTTCCAAACGCAAAAATTGATGAGAGATAGAGTTTAGAATTCGATTATTAGAATGAAAAATATTTATTATTTATAGTAATTTTTAGATTTCAAATGCTAGCGTTTAGGGTTTTGGTATTTAGAATAAGATAGTAGGAGTGAAATTAAAAATAATTGATTTGAGCCTCAATGCCTATAATAAAGAGATTTGATATTTACCCAAACTCCCCAATTATATTGTCTACTTTAAACCATGTTTGTATCATATGCCTCTAAATTTTATGTTTCAATAACCCTAATTTTACTTTATTTAAAAACCTAACACATCACATGCATCATCCAGACAAAAAAAGTAAAAAAAAATAAAATACAAAGGTTACCAATAGCTTACCAAGAGTCTAGAGGGCAGGGCTTGGTTCCTTTCGCCTTGCCGTCGCCGGAATTCTTGCCGGAAAGTGAGTTCGGAGAGGTTTCGACTTGGAGAGGAGTTTTGGAGGTGTTTAGGGTTAGGTTTTCTGAGAGTGAGGGGGAGGGGCGCCCAAAATCTGGTCTTATGCCCTTCCCCATTGTTGTGATCGACTTGCCATTGATGGAGGTCGGATTTTTGGCAAGAAAATCGCCATGGAAGGAAAGTTTACACCTCCTGCACCTCTGGCGCGCTGGTGGCGCGCACATAGGCCTTTGTGCGCGCGGAGCACGCGTGACCTCCCCTGGGGGCGCGACGCCCTTGGCCGCGCGGTGGCCGCGCGGCGGTGCGCGGGCAGCGCGGGCTGGCCGGACCGGCCGGTTCGGCGGTCCGCGTGTTCCGTCGGGTCTTCCCTCGCTTTCCCCTATCGGTTTTCTACGTGTTAGCTCGATTCCCTGGGTCGTCTTCGTTGCGGAATCTTCTCCTTAATCTTGTTACGAGTCCGGCTTATCGCTCGCAACATTTCCGGGTCCTACTTAGCCTAGTCTAAATTGGTTCCAACATCACCTATCGTCCTTGTGATCTAATTCGTGATGTATTTTGTGTTTTATTTCGTGACTGAACTTAGAAATTAGTTCTAAGCTGCCTACGTACCCTGTGAAGGGATCAAGTCATGACGTAGTTCAAAACAATTTGAATTTGTTTTTCCTCGGGTGTTACATCCTCCCCCCCTTAAGAATACAGTTATGTCCCCATAACTGTGGTCGGGTCGTCTTGGAAGAGGGTAGGGTAACGTTGCCTCATGTCGGCTTCCAATTCCCAGGTTGCCGTCTCCGTCTCGTGGTTGGACCACAGGACCTTGACCATCTTTACAGTTTTATTCCTTGTCACCCTTTCCTTGTAGTCGAGTATTTGCACCGGGGTTTCTTCATAGGTCAAGTCATCATCCAATTCGACTACGTCCGGTTGGAGTACATGCGACGTGTCGGGCACATACTTCTTTAGTTGGGGGTCGTGGAACACATTGTGGTCACGAGCAACGGTGGTGGGGTCGTTAGTTGACATGCCGTTCTCATTTCCCTACGGAATTTCTCAGGGTCCCTAAGTATTTACGTCCCGGGGGTTTCCCGTAGTCCTGCGAAAGGAGGGCGTGAGGCAATTCCGCCGTCCTTGCCCGGAATAATGCCAGGCGGTGCTCCCTGTCGACGTATTTCCCTGTCAATGTATGCCCGGGTTCAGCGAGGAGCGTATAGCGAAAGAGATTGAGCAGAACAGGAAAGATAAAACTCCACCCGGGTCTCGCGCGGTGGCCGCGCGTTGGCGCGCGGGGAGCGCGCGGCAACCCCTGTTCGAAAAAATAGGGCTCGCGCTCCGCGCGAGCCACTTCCCCCATTTCTCATCCGAGAACACACCCCCCAATTCTCTCTAAATCCGGCGAGTTACCTTCTTGTTTGCTCGATTTCGACTTCAATTCCACTCATCTAGGTACGAGTCTACTAAACCCACTTACTAATTTCAACCTTTATGTTTTGGATGACTTGATTTGTGTAGAGATTTAGGAAATTAGGGTTTGTGTACAAAAATTGGGGGTTTGTGATTTTTAGGCTTGATTTGTGCAATTTAGCAAGTGTATGTGGCAATTGTTGTTACCCCTATTACCTTGCCTACGTTTGTGTTATAATGTGTTTATGTCTCTGGCAAATTCTTGTTGAATTCGAATCCTTAGAAAGGCTATGAAGTTACTGGTGCTTGGTTGCTGTTGGGGTGTGATTATTGGTTTGTTCCCTCGTTGTTTAGTGCTGTAGGATTTGCCGTATTGTTATTAGAATGATTGTTTCGTTCTGTGGGCGATTTCCGTGTGTTGTTAGTAACTTAGGTTTTGGTTTATTGTGCACATAACGTGTTCGACGAAATGCCACATAGGGTTTAGGCACTAGTTTTAGCATATTCTTTGTCTAGGTCACCTCCTGGTTGGTCTTAGTAAACGGTAGGATTTGTTGTTCTTACGGTACATTCACGTTGGGATTATATATTAATGCCCTATTCGTATTTTCGCTTGACTTCTGTGTGGGGCTTAGCCTTATAATTGGTGTTTGGTAACTTGCAGGATGTTGCTCTTTTTGTGGGTCGTTTTGGCGTCTCTCATGTATCCTCCGAGGACTAGGAGACGGGTTGCTGATGAGGCTGGCCCCAGTCATGCTGCTCCGGCGATGCCGGATTTCGACGAGAGCGAGTCTGAGGAGGATGAGGCGCAGAGGGGCCCGCGTCTCAGGGGCCTCCCGGACGAGGTGCGTCCTCACCGGCATGACAGGTTCCGGTTTAGGACGAGGGCTGCCCAGGACTTTTATTTCGACGAGCTTCGTCGAAACAGGTCTTACGTCCCTGAGAGAGGCATATATCCTCTTCATATGGGCGATGACAGGGTCAGTGCGGTCTTGGAGTATTTACAGTGGACTGGTCTGACACGTCACCCCGAGGGCGTCGCCTCCGGTTATTTGGCTATGGAGGTTATTGCCAACATCGGCGGTCTCGGGGAGGGTGACGATCTATCCCGGGTATGGGTCCGTGGTCGCTATCTCGACTTCAGTGCTCGGGCGATCAACGTCTATTTTGGCTTGCCCGACGATGGCGTGTTCCGGCCCCAGCCTGAGGGGCGTGTTCTTGCTCCTGCGTGGAACACCTTATGCACCCTAGTGCCTCCTACGTTCGAGCACAGTCATGAGCTTCGTTTGACGTCGATGGACTCCCCTTGGCGAGAGCTCGCTCAGCTATGGTTCGGGCGTGTCCGGCCGATGTCCCGGAGCCACATTGTCCTGGATCACGTCTACGAGACCATTTGCTTCATCGCGCGGGACGGTAGGGTGAATGTAGGGGCTTGCATCGAGGACAACTTGCGGGGTATGCACAGAGGACGAGGGAGTAGGGTGATTACCCATGTTCACCTCATCTGTGGGTTGTGCGCGGCACAGGGGATTCGCACTACACCGGAGACAGATCCGTACGACCTAGCACCTGGCCGTTGCTACCGTATTCCGTCTTATGCTGAGCGGCGTAGCGCCTTACGTCGTGGGGCTCCCCGTGCTGTACTTCGCCCGCAGCCTGATGACGGCGGCCTGATCCTCGTTGTACCACCGGAGCAGCCACCCCCTCCTCCAGTGGTTCCACCTCCTGCTGGGGCACCTCCTGCCGTGGCACCTCAGGGGCAGGAGATGATTCAGATGCTGCAGATGATGCAGGAGATGCGGGTCGGTATGGACGCCGGGTTTGCAGCTGGGCAGGCTCGTTATGACGCCCTCGACGCTAGGTTGGACCTCTATCAGACCCGCATGGACTCGTTTGCTACGAGGCAGGCTCAGCAGCAGGCCACCATGTCCGACATGTACGCCTATGTGCGGCAGATGGACGACTTCATGCGCCGACAGTTCCCGCCTCCTGACCAGTGATGTCTCCTTTTGGTTTCGTGTTTTCGTTTAGGTTTTGCATTTAGACGTACTTTGTTTAGTTTCCTCCTTATGAGGACGTTGCTGTTGCCTGGGATTTGTGATTTATATTTTCGTTATGTTATGGCTTAGTTAGGTGCTTGACATGTGTTAGTTGTTTGCTGTTGTTTTAGAACCATGGTTTAATTGTTCTGTCCATTTTATGGTTTGAGATGTTCTGGATTTACTGTTACCTTCCTATCGTATCTGCATGTGTGTGGATTGCCCAACAATACCTATGCCGTTGCTTGACTAAACCGCTTGGATAAATTAGCGTGATAAGGTACACGGGATTAGAGTTTATATGTGGAGTATATATAGTTGCTCTTAAGGGGAAGATTTTTATTGAAGATTAGTCCTTTAATAGGTATCAATTTATCAGGGTTTTTCTTGTAAAGGTTGTTGGAATTTATTTATTTATTCTTATATGTACATATTTACGCATATGTATATATTTTATTATTATTATTATTATTATTATTATTATTATTATTATTTTTTTTTTTTTTGTAGGTTTCCCTCCTTGATTATGGTAATTAAAGAACTAAATAAAATGCATGGAATAATTTTAAATAGGCTTGTATTTTATTACTCAAGAATTTTGGTTTACAAGTATTCGAAATAGAAATAGCAATGGTGCATCAATATGGATCCCTAAATCTAGGGTGACTAGGCAGGTATATCCTCGATGGGATCGTCCTCGTCGCTGGATATGTCAATGGGAATGGGCGTCCCCACCGGGCTCGGGCTCGGAGGGAAGATGTCGGCCTCTAGGCCCAGTAGCTCAGCTGCTAAGTGTCCTATTTGCATCATCAGTTCGTTATCCTTGTTTTGGAGCGCAACCACTAGTGTTTGGAGTTCGGCGACTTGGGCCTTGAGTTGGGTTATTTCGTGATGGTCAGCTTCCCTAAGATTTCTCAGATAGTCCACGTTACTCTCTAGATGCCCCACTCGAGCTTTGAAGTGATTGACATGCTGTTGGGACTCGAGGTATGCATTGGTCAGTTTCATCATCAGGTTGGTCATGTTCGCGTTCGGTTCGGCCATCTATTGTCAACAAGGGAGGTTAGAGTTAGATGTTTTTCAGGCAAAGTTAAGATATGCATAAATTTAATTCTATATGCAACATGCAAGTGCAAGTCCCTTCCCCCATAAAATTTAGTTTAATATAAATTGCTAAAGGTTGGGCCTCTATAGTGGGCCAAAATCTAATATTTCTTGGGCTAAGATTTGGGCTATGTAAAAAGGATTATAGATTTTTGGGCTAAAAATAGTACTAGTAGTCAAATAAATAAAATTTTAAAAGAAATAATACTTGGGCTTAAAATATTGGTTTAAAATAATAGTAGTAGCTTTAAAAATTTTCCGGGCTCTGATACCAACTTGTAACACCCCGGATTTGATAACCCAGGCCGGGATGTCACCGCCGCATCCCCCTAGCAAGACACGGCTTCCCGAGCTTGCTAAGGAAACGCAAGGCTTGTGGGTATGTAAAAGATTTAAAACATTTCAAGATATAGTCCGGAAATTTATAATACTTAGTACGATAGTAGAAATTATCACGTACGGAAAATAAATAAAGTAAGTGCAGCGGAAAGTAAAATCACGGCCAACATGGCCAAATCCTCGGGTTTAACAGACCCGGTAAAAACAGTACGATGCAGAAATTTAAAATGTCCATTATGATTTTCCCCAAGTGCATATGCAATGCGTCACTCGACGTACTCTGTAAGAAAAAGAAATGACAACGGTTATCAGTATAAAAATATACTGAGTAAGTTAATCCCTAACTAACAAATAAAAGGGGTTACAAGTGTTTAAACTAAAGATTTCGCTTACCGTACGAGAATTTAAAAATACATGATTTATTAGCAGCGGAAAATTATGATTAAAGAACTTAATTTAAAAAGCGTAATCTAAAGCAAAATTTTAAGATGCATAAAATTTAAATACGTAATTAAAGACAGGATAAATACGATTTAAGCATAATGAAACACTCACACGAGTCTTTTACTTTTCATCCCGTAAACTAAGAAGAGGACACCATACTGGGAGATCACTAACGAGGCAATCTCAACATAGGACCACTAACGAGGCAGTCCAAACAATGGGAGACCACTAACGAGGCAGTCTCAAAGATAGTAGGACCACTAACGAGGCGATCCAAAAAGATAGTAGGACCACTAACGAGGCGATCCACAAATACAGCGCGCGAGATCACTAACGAGGCAATCTCAGATAGTAAGGAGACCACTAACGAGGCAGTCTCAAAGATAATGATAGTATGAAGATTGGCTCAGCCTAGTGAACGGGATTTTTCGAAAGTTCGTATTTCAAAGTTATCAAAGGATCGATATCGCGTTTTCATAGTTCGAGTTTTCTCGAGTTCGAAAAATCCTATTCGAGGCAGTTCACGCCTTTCTTAATTTAAAATTCGTTTTTCCTCCAGAAATTCTGAAACTTGGCCAGTAACTCAAAAACACACACACGAACAACTTTCATGTTTTAAGTTTTTGGAAATAAGGTTCCGAAGTGAGTTGAAATTTGAGTTTATTGCAAAGAATAATTTACGTCTTAAAAACTGTTTCCGTCACAGGTTCGTATAACGCCGATTAAAAATTCATTTCAAAACCAATCGATGTGAAATTTTTACAGTAACTACACAACACATTAAGGAACAACTTTCATGTTTTAAGTTTTTGGAAATAATGAATTCTTGGTACTCAAAAATCGAGTGCAACTCACTGCATACTCATGGCCCTTAAAACGAATTCAAAACAGTTCTAAAAACTTGGCCGTTGACATATCAAATGAACACCAAAATTCGTGAAATTTTGTAGGCATAATCTAGACACAATTATCTACAACTTTTGTTTAGAAATGCAAAGTTAAATCATTCGAAAAATGGGTGAAAAACATGCATCAAGTTAAATGAAGAAATCTGTCACAGTTTTGAATCGTTCGGTTTGATACAGAAAGTTCATGGCGAAAATTGGGATAGCAAAACTTAATGTCAATGGCTGAAATTTGGACACAAGATAGATAAAGGTGTTAGGAACAACTTCTATGTTGAAAAGTTTTCGGTTTGAATTCCTGAAGGTCGAGTTTTTGGCGAGTCTTTAAAATTGGACGAAAATAGGGTTTTTGAAAACCGATTTTTGTTACAAGCCTATATCTCGAGATTTAAACAACAAACAACCACGAAAATTTGTGAGTAAGGTGTTAACTTACCTAGGATGATGATAGGGTCGCTGGATTGGGTTTCCGGACGTCCTAGGGTCACGACGAACGGCCAACTTCTCCGATCGCTTTTTGTTCGTTTTCCGACGGAGAATCGTAGTAAGGAAATAGTGTTAGAATTCGAGTTTCTGAGACTTATGGACGAATTGAAACTTTGTACAATAGCTTACCAAGAGTCTAGAGGGCAGGGCTTGGTTCCTTTCGCCTTGCCGTCGCCGGAATTCTTGCCGGAAAGTGAGTTCGGAGAGGTTTCGACTTGGAGAGGAGTTTTGGAGGTGTTTAGGGTTAGGTTTTCTGAGAGTGAGGGGGAGGGGCGCCCAAAATCTGGTCTTATGCCCTTCCCCATTGTTGTGATCGACTTGCCATTGATGGAGGTCGGATTTTTGGCAAGAAAATCGCCATGGAAGGAAAGTTTACACCTCCTGCACCTCTGGCGCGCTGGTGGCGCGCACATAGGCCTTTGTGCGCGCGGAGCACGCGTGACCTCCCCTGGGGGCGCGACGCCCTTGGCCGCGCGGTGGCCGCGCGGCGGCGCGCGGGCAGCGCGGGCCGGCCGGACCGGCCGGTTCGGCGGTCCGCGTGTTCCGTCGGGTCTTCCCTCGCTTTCCCCTATCGGTTTTCTACGTGTTAGCTCGATTCCCTGGGTCGTCTTCGTTGCGGAATCTTCTCCTTAATCTTGTTACGAGTCCGGCTTATCGCTCGCAACATTTCCGGGTCCTACTTAGCCTAGTCTAAATTGGTTCCAACATCACCTATCGTCCTTGTGATCTAATTCGTGATGTATTTTGTGTTTTATTTCGTGACTGAACTTAGAAATTAGTTCTAAGCTGCCTACGTACCCTGTGAAGGGATCAAGTCATGACGTAGTTCAAAACAATTTGAATTTGTTTTTCCTCGGGTGTTACAAGTTAGTAAAGGGTGAAGCGAAGAGTTGAGAAGAGAAATAGGAGGAATACAGGGGTATAGAACGGTTTTCAGAGAAGATACGAGCGGTACATTCATCAATTTCTTCAGGAATACCCAATGGGCCTAAGGAATAGAAGTTTTCAGGAAGATAACGAACTGCAGAATGGGAAGCGAAGGAGCTCTCAATCTTGAGGAGTTCTGATGAAGGAACGGGAATAGATTGGGGATCCATTGACGAAGACGAGTAAAGAGAAATAAGGGAAATGAAGTTGAAGGGACGGTTTTATGCTGAAGGCAGAGGTTAATGATGACGGGATTCCTCGAAAAGAAGAAATAACCGCCAGGAAGAACGAGAGAAGAAATTACTTGAGCTCTTTTCGAGACGAAAAACCACCCAAGTAAGGAGGGCATCTGTTGGGGCCACAAAGGATAGTGGGCCACGAAGAAAAGATTGGGCCATAAAAGATGGGCCGAAGAGGGATTTCTAAAGAAAATTGGGTTTGAGATCCATTGGGCCGAAGAATCAAAAGAGAACGATCCAGAGCAGTAGAAGAGACCCGAAAGGGAGAAAGTTCCGGGAGGGAAGGATTTCGGCCGAAATAATGTCAAGTCAGCCGATTGGAGCGAACAGTGGAGTCGGCTTAGGGGAATCGGCCGGAGAGCGGTTATTTCAGCTCCGGCTATAAATAGGGGATACCATGCACAAAATCAGAGAGATCAATCCAACCCCCAAAATCCCTTTATCAAATTTACTTCTTTGTATCTTTACTGCTTTCCTTTACTGCTTTCTTTTACAGTTTTCCCTAGATTCTAGCTTAGCTCATAGCGGTTACTTCCAAGTCCACCGTTGTTTCTCAACAACCGGTAGTTTGGTTCTAGTTTTCCGGTGAATTCGCCGTTGTTTCTTAACAACAGGTAGATTCTCCGTTGTATTTTGTTGCCATTTGAATACCAAAGAACATTCAGTCAAGTTTGGGCGTAATTAGTCAAATTTGGCGCATTATCATTAATCCGGACCCGTAACCGGTTTGATCCTTTCTCCAGTAGCCTCCCTTGAGGAGAAAAAGGTCCTTTCTGGTACCAGGGCCAGAAATAAATTAGAATAAGTTTGAACTATGATTTTTGGTGTTAGAATTTAAAATTAGAGTTTAGAGATTGGAGTTTGAAAAGTTTTGGGAAATAATTAGAGTAGGGTCTGGAGTTTAGAGTTTAGAGTTTGGAGTTTGAAATTAATGGTGAAAAATAGTTTTAAATTTGAATAATGATGTTTGGTAATGCAATTTTAAATTAGAGTTTAGAGTTTGGAGTTTGGAAAGCTAAAAGCTGGGGAAGAGGAGCGTTCAGAGATTAGAGATTAAAATTTGACGGCTACTGTAATTAGTGTTTACTATACATAAGATTTTAGACTATTTTTAGTATGTATTTTAAAAGCTAAATGCTAATCGTTAGAATTTCTTTCC
Organism: Hygrophila difformis; assembly: GCA_030278955.1. Lineage (NCBI taxonomy): Eukaryota > Viridiplantae > Streptophyta > Magnoliopsida > Lamiales > Acanthaceae > Hygrophila > Hygrophila difformis. Next base: position 27,184,706 of record JAOANR010000004.1, on the reverse strand, counting down.
AAACGCAAAAATTGATGAGAGATAGAGTTTAGAATTCGATTATTAGAATGAAAAATATTTATTATTTATAGTAATTTTTAGATTTCAAATGCTAGCGTTTAGGGTTTTGGTATTTAGAATAAGATAGTAGGAGTGAAATTAAAAATAATTGATTTGAGCCTCAATGCCTATAATAAAGAGATTTGATATTTACCCAAACTCCCCAATTATATTGTCTACTTTAAACCATGTTTGTATCATATGCCTCTAAATTTTATGTTTCAATAACCCTAATTTTACTTTATTTAAAAACCTAACACATCACATGCATCATCCAGACAAAAAAAGTAAAAAAAAATAAAATACAAAGGTTACAGCTTGAGCTTTTTGTATTTTCTGGCCGAATCATTCTTTATTAGAGATTGCAATTGGGAAAAAAAAATCAAGATAAATGTTTGGGGAAGGATGATTGGTTGTAATTAACAAAGAAGAAATGAATTTTTTAGGCCATTACAAGGCACCATTTCCACATTTGGGCCATTATGAAATCAAATTCCAATTTTAGGCCATTAGAAACCATCTTTGACCAAATTAAGGCCATTTAGACTATTTTGACTTTTTCAAACTTCAATTAACCCTACCAACTTTTACTTTATTTCATTTTGACCCCAGATTTTAGTTTCTTCATTACCATTAGTCCAATATCAGCCCATCATGCTTCCGATAATACAATTAAGCACAAAACTCCATACCTTGAGTTTGACCGCCTTGCTGCCGGGTTTCTCAAGCTCCGGGTTTTTACGGACTTCTTCCAACCACGCAGCCGCAACCGATCATTCGCCGATTCTTGTCTCCTTCAGCAGCAAACAGCACAATCCTATTTCGTTTCCTACCTTAGGATGTATCAAGGTTTGGGATAAAGGTTTTAACTATATAACGGAGTATTTGGAATATTTGGAAGACTGGATTTTATTGAAGAAATATTAAAAATATTATTCAAACATAATTTCCCCTAATGGAGAAGACAGACACTTAGTTCCTCATGGAGGAAACAAGACTCTTGGGGATGCACCCCATACTATTACAAACACAAAGGAAATTTGCAGAAAGAGAAATATTACAAATATTTTGAAGAGTTGGGAGGATTTTCGATGCCTTCCATCTGCTTCAAACTCCTTTATTTATAGGCGTCCGCGGACTTCAGCCCCGGATTCCAATCTTCCTCTAAATCCTTGTGACGTCACTGCGTTCGTCATTTGGCCTTAATTTCCACCGGCTACATTATTGTCTTTTTTTGAATTATTGTGTTAGGTGGCTTTTTGTCAACTTTCCACCTTCTCTTGTCGGTCACTTTCTGCCAGCTACTCTGCCCTTCTTTGTCGGCTTTTAATTATGAGTGTTGTCGAAACCTCTTTTTTTTTTTTTTTTACATCCAGCTAATCTTACTTTGGCTTGTGAAAGTTTTTTGGACATTTCTTCCCTTTGTCCTGTTCGGGTCCGGATTTTTTCTGGGTTACCCGGATCTTTGTACCGAATAGGGGTTTCTCCTGTTCTGCACAATATGGGCATATGTGGTTATCCCATTGGCCAACATGCATCATGTTGCATGCCTTTTTTCTGGTAGACTCGGTTGCTGGCAACTTGTTTTCCCAGATGAGTAACCTCTTCTTTTCGAAGGAGGTTTCCGCAAACTCTGTGCTTTTCCCTGTTAAAGAATTAACCAGGAACGATCAATTTAAATTGTTTGAGAATATTTTAAACGGATATTTAACCTTTTCCATCTCGGTGAGACAGACCCAGAATCCCCATGCTCGTCGGGTGGAGATTTCATCTTCGCTGATTGAAGATACCAATGGTACCTTCTCATCCATAGACTTAACTCTGTTGAAGGCAATTATATCAGGTCTCTGTAATTTAATAAATTGAAAGACCGGATAAGAACCTTTTCCGACTATCTCTGGTGCCGCTGAAATGAACTTAAGCTCCAGAATATCTCCTCTTTGCAGGTGCGGGTTGTTCTGCCATGATTCGTGCACCGCACTACTTATCCATCCCGGAAGTTTTTCGATTTCCGGAAACCCTGGTGATGTAGTATGAACAGATGCTAATGCTACAAAGTCATACCACTTTCGAACCTCTTCTGGTTTCGATCCTTCGAGCATCCATACCCTGTTGTATCTCCCGGATGTCTCGATTACTGTTTTGCTAGGGTTAATTCCCTTTTTGGAAACCAGTTGTTCCCATTTTCCTTGGTAGTCCAGCCAGGCAGTAGATAGGACCTTCTCGTCTGAATTAACCTTAGAGGTGTCTGTCATTGGCCTAAGGTTAATTTCTTCCTCTTTTACCCCAGAGGCAGTGGGTTGACTTGAACTTTCGGAAATGTGACTTTCCTCTTGCTCAACATTTTTGTCGGTATCCGACAATGGTTCCTTTGAAGCAGTGCTTGAATCTGCTTCTTCATATGTGACCACTTTAGCTTTTTGGGCACATTTCTCTTTGTTTACCAGGGAAGCTGACGCTTTCCTGATTGGCTCTAATACTGTTTCCCATAGTGCTGTCATTGCTATATGGGAGGTTCGTATATTGTTGCGGACCATGTCCACATCGCTCTGTTGTATTTGGCCAGCTGCTCATGCATTGATCTCGAGCTGTCCAAAATGCTTTGATAGCTCCTCTAGGTTTTCTCTGAGGTGCCTGAATCTCGTAATGATGGAATCAGCTTCAAATGCTTCCATCTCTCGTCAAGAAATCTGCAAGAACATTTTCATGAGATTTTATAACATCAATATCATAAATATAATATTGACATTCAGCTTGCCATCTGATAATACGAGCTTTTTCAATTTTTGATTCAAGTTTATTTTTCAAAAAAGCCCTAACATTAGTATTATCAACTTTTAATACAAATTTCTTTGCAAGTAAGAATAAAGGCCATTTTTTAAATGTTTTCCATACTGCAAAGATTTCCTTCTCGTTAATAGGCCAAAGTTTGGCTTGTTGTTCAGTGAACAACCCTCCTGTGTATCTACAAGGTTCTTGACCCGTAGTTATTTTTCTCATGAGCACTCCTGCCCATCGAAAATCATTGGCGTCTGTGTAGACTACCAGCTCATCCTCATCCTGAGGTATCGCGAGTTTTGGCAAGCTATTGCAGACTTGCTTTAGTTCACGAATTCTCTTGGTATGGATTTCTTCCCATTTCCATCTAGAGCTTTCAGTCTCTTTCAGGAGTGGTCTAAAATCCTTTCTATATTTTGCAAGGTCTTTAATAAACATACCCGCAAAATTTACAACTCTTAAGAAACTCTGAAGTTGTTTCTTGTCTTTTAATATATCAGGAAAATTGTGGATTTTCTCCACAATGTGTTCCTGTAACTCTATTCCTGCTTCATCAATTCCTAAGAATTCAATTTTGTTAGCAGCGATAGTGACATTTTTCTCAGAGAGAACTAGACCTTCCCTGTGACATGCATCAGAAAATATTTTAAGATGTTTAATATGCTCTTTAATATTTCGAGATACAATCAGAATGTCATCTATGTAGACGAACATAAACTCTAGATAATCCTTAAATATATTATCCATCTTTCTTTGGAATATCTGAGGGGCATTAGAAAGCCCCATTGGCATAACATTGCAAATATATTGCCCTTGTGGGGTGGAGAATGCTGTGAATTTCTTCGACTTATTCTCCATCTTAATCTGATAGAAACCAGATTTGCAATCAAATTTAGAAAACACTTTAGCACATTTGATGCAATCAATTAAGTGTTCTCTACTCAGAATGTAATAACCATCAAACTGTATTATTTTATTAATACCTTGATAGTTTATTACCAACCTGGGTTTACATCTCTTTATTTCACCGTGGTTTCTTATCAAGAATCCAGGGCTACTATAAGCTGAGACTCCAGGCTCGATGAGTTTAAGATCAATATGCTCCTTGATAATTTGCTGCATATCTTTCTTATCCTGCATATTCATTAAGATGGGTTTGTATCGAACATACTCATATTTATATTGTTCTTTTACCTGTGGAGTAGCTTCGATCTTGTTTTTATCCCACCATGCTAGAGGATCCTCGTTAAAGTTTCTCTGGATAAGTCTTTTGACATTTTCGAGGGACAATTTAGTTTCCCCATCAATGTCTAATGAAGTTATATTTAATGACTTCATTTCCTGCATTGCTTCTTTGATGTTTATAATTTCCTCAATAGAAGCTTCAATCGAATCCTTGCTGTCTAAAAGACAACAAAACCTTACCAAACTTTCTTTTATCCTGCATTTTTGGATGGGTTAGCTTGGCATCATTATCGCCACGTTTGCTGCGAAATAATATAGGCATTAACCTGTTGAATGCCTTTTCTCTGCGCAACACCTGTATCTCATTTCCACAACTTGTGGTAAATATTAACAAATTTCTTTTGTTATCTTGAACATATTTTGTAAAGGATTGTATGAAATTATTCCCTAACAAAATATTCGCTCCTGTATCATGAAAGTAAATAGGCGGCGTTTTTACCTTATACCAAGGTGTACCGAATGCGCCTTCGATCATGATATTGGCCTGTCGAATACCCTTATTTAGTACTAAGAATTTTTGGGAAAAATCTCTTCCTGCAATAATGGGTAATGATTCTATAGCTTCGCTAGGGAAAACTCCTGGTTTTTCCGTGCAAATACCTGATCCTGAATCAATATAAGCTGCAAAATATTCTGACTTATATTGTTAATATATTATCCCTACTGAGATATAAATGGAAAATGGACTTGTCATTTAATTCTGATGGTGTGACCCTTCAGATTAAATTCTATACCATTATCCTTTCTTACCCATGGTTTATGATTTTCGAGAAAACTTAATCCCAAAATCATAACCCCATTGTCTTTTCCGGCGGTGCCTAAGACTCTGATCTCGTGTCCTGCAATTTCAATTGTTCCTTCGTAGGTTCCAAATGATGGCTGCTGCAAGTAGTATAAGTCATCACATGGAAAACAGTTAATCTTTTCAGTGATGTCAAATATTACTCGTATTTCTTTCCATCCTTCAGGGCATTTAATCTTTATATTATCTACCCCAATGGATTGAGGAGTTAGATCTTTGATGAACTCCTTTCCTTTATATGCCATAATTCTGTATTCCGAAAAAGACATGCGGCTTGCATACTTAATCCTAGCACTCGTTGATCTGTCTAGAATTGAATGATCTCTTATTTGTATGTCTACTCCTCCTAACCTTGGAATCTGGGTAGGATTTGGAGTCATGACTTTAGCGAATTTGTAACACCCGAGAAAAAAAATAAATTCAAATTGTTTTGAACTACGTCATGACTTGATCCCTTCACAGGGTATGTAGGCAGCTTGGAACTAATTTCTAAGTTCAGTCACGAAATAAATCACAAAATAAATCACGAAATAAATCACAAGATCGATCACGAGGACGATAGGAGGAGTTGGAACCAATTTAGACTAGACTAATTAGGACACGGAAATGTTACGAGCGATAAGCCGAACTCGTAACAAGTTTAAGGTAAGAATTCCAAACTGGAGACGACCCAAGGAATCGAGCTAACACGTAGAGGGTAGAAAACCGATAGAGGAAAGCAAGGAAAGACCCGACAGAGCACGCGGACCGTCGCAACCCTAGGACCTCCGGAAACCCATTCCAGCGAACCCATCCTCATTCTAAGTAAGTTAAGACCTTACTCACAAATTTTTGTGGTTTATTGTTGTTTAAAACTCGAGATCCATACCCTTAACGATAACCGCTTTTCGAAAACCCTATTTTCGTCCAATTTCAAAAACTCGCCTAAAACTCGACCTTCGGGAATTCCAACTGAAAACGTTTCAACATAAACTTTGTTCCTAAGACTTTAGTATATCTTGTGTCCAAATTTCAGCCATTGACATTAAGATTTGCTATCCCAAATCTCGCCGTAAACTTTCTGTGACAACCGAATGTTTGAAACCGTTGAGATTTCATTACTCGACTTGATGCATGTTTTTCACCCATTTTTAGAATGATTTAACTTTGAATTTCTAAACAAAAGTTGTAGATAAATGTGTCTAGATTACGCATATAAAATTTCGTGGATTTTGGAGTTCATTTGATATGTCAAAACGGCCGAATTCAGAACTGTTTAAAACTACCTTTTGAGTCCGCGCGTGTACAGCGTGTTGTGGTCGATTTTTGAACACCTAAAATTCATTATTTCTAATTTCTTAAAACATGAAAGTTGTGCCTTAATGTGTTTAGTATCTTCTGTAAAAATTTCGGATCAATTGGCTTTGAATTGAATTTCTAATCGGCGTCGCACGAACCTGTGACGAAATCAGTTTTTGAGACAGAAATTATCTTTTGAAAAGAACTCAAATTTTGACTCACTTCGAAACCCTATTTCCAAAAACTTAAAACATGAAAGTTGTTCGTGTGTGTGTTTTTGAGCTACTGTGTAAATTTCAGAATTTTTGGTGTGAAAACGAATTTTTAATCAAGGAAGGCGCAAACTGCGTCAAACCGGATTTTTCGAAACTAGAGAAAACGCGAACTATGAAACACGATATCGAATCTTTTGATCACTTGAAATACGAACTTTCGAAAAATCCCGTGCACCAGGCTGAGCCGATCTTCATGCTAATCATTATCTTTGAGACTGCCTCGTTAGTGGTCTCCTTACTATCTGAGATTGCCTCGTTAGTGATCTCGCGCGCTGTGTTTTGGATCGCCTCGTTAGTGGTCCTACTATCTTTTGAGACTGCCTCGTTAGTGGTCTCCCATTGTTGTGGACTGCCTCGTTAGTGGTCCTATGTTGAGATTGCCTCGTTAGTGATCTCCCGGTATGGTGTCCTCTTCTTATTTTGCGGGATAAATTATAAAAGACTTGTGTGAGTTTTAATTACGCTTAAATCCGATTTACCATGTTTCTAAATTACGCATTTAAATATCGTCATTAAACTATGCCTTTAATTTCCGCCTTTAAAATTTAGTCTTTTAAATTATGCATTTTCGTCTTTGATAAATTAATCATGATTTTTCCGCTGCGAATAAAATATGAATTTTAAATGAATGCATGAAAAGGTAAAATCTTTGGATTTAAACACATGGAACCCCTTAAATTGTTAGTTAGGGATTAACTCACTCGGTATATTTTTATACTGATAAACCGTTGTTATTTTTCTTTTACAGAGTATGTCGAGTGACGCATTGCATATGCACTTGGGGGAAACCATAATGGACATTTTAAAATTCTGCATCGTACTGTTTTTACTGGGTCTGTTAAACCCGAGGATTTGGCCATGTTGACCGTGATTTACTTTCCGCTGCATTTACTCTATTTATTTTTCGCGCATGATGATTACTACTATCGTATTTTAAATTGAGTATTATAAATTTCCGGACTAAATATTGAAATGTTTTAAAACTTTTACATACCCACAAGCCTTGCATTTCCTTAGTGAGCTCGGGGAGCCGTGTCTTGCTAGGGAGATGTGGCGGTGATATCCCGGCCTGAGTTATCAAATCCGGGGTGTTACAAGTTGGTATCAGAGCCCGGAAATTTTTTTTTAAGCTACTACTATTATTTTAAACCATTATTTTTAAAACCCAAGTATTATTTTTAAGATTATTTTTTTTGACTACTAGTGTTATTTTAGCCCAACGCTTGTTTTTACATAGCCCAAAAATCTTAGCCAAAAGAAATATTAAATTTTTGGCCCACTATAGAGGCCCAACTTTTATTCTTACCCATAAAGTGGATTTATTTTAAAATACATGGATAGATTGCATTTTTAAATGGGGAAAAAGGGAGACTTGCACTTGCATGTTGCATATAGATTTAAATTCGTGCATAACCAATCTTGCCTAAAACATATTCTAACCTTAACCTACCTTGTTAACCATAGATGGCCGCCCCAAACGTGAACATGATCAACCTACTAATGAGGTTGATTGAAGCATACCTCGAATCTCCTCAAAACGTGAACAACTTCAGACTAAGGGTAGAACAAATGGAAGCTAACTTAGGCCACCTAACTAATCTGGGCCAAGCAGGACATCAAGATATAACCCAACTCCAAATCCAAATCAACGAACTCCAGACCCGCGAGACTGAGCTTCGGACCCAGATTGACGATGTGGAGACCCAAGCAGGGGTCTTGGGACATCAACTGCATCACCTGAAGGATGATCTGCTTCCACCTGCCCCTCTCAACCCGGAAACTCCTCCTGTAGCTAGCCCCGTTATTGATCCTGTCGCTGTCCCTGCAGCCGTTCAAACTCCAGATGCTATCGTTGATCCCGCTCCTGCTGCTGGGCCCAGTTGGCCAGCCAGCCCAGTGTTCCATGGGCCCCTTGGCACGGGCACCATCGAGGGATCGAGTGAGGAGGATAACCCCATGGAGGACCCGACCACCTACCCTCCTCAGGATTAGAGATTTTTGATACATTATTCCTATTGTTCTCCTTTTCTATTTTCCCGAACTATCCTTAGCATTTTGATTCCTATCGTTTGTACCGAATAAAGTTCCCTACTAAGCAATAAAGTTCACAAACATCTATTCTAAGCGCAGTCTTTATGTTTTATTTCATTGAAACTCAACAATCCAATGGAACGGGACAACAACAAACAAGCAACATACGCACGAAAACCGGCAAAGTACCTAGAACCCTAAATCCTAAAACTCAGGGTCTCGACGCTTCAACCTTTACACCCTTAACATAAACGACTGAACGAATAGATGCCAATCTCAACCAACTATTAGTAGGCATCGCTCAATCTAGCAAAACATTTTCTACCCACACTCCATCAAATCCCTAGAACTCTAACCCTACTTGTGCTCGTATGGTGATAACAGGATGGCACCTAGAGGACGAGGAAGGACCTTCCCTGCTACTCCCAACACCCACGACACACCAGGACAACCCAATGAGCAAGCACCTAACGTTGAGGTGCCAAACCCAGCGGGCCCGATGCCCAACCCTGCGGAAGGGCGAATGAGGAACATGGAAGAAATATTGATCGCACTGGACAATGCCTACGTTAACCAGGGCGGAGCTGCCGCGGCACCCCCGCCAGAAGCAAGGATCAATTACCTGGCTTCGGTAAACCCCTACCGACCTCCCTACATGTAAGGGAGGAGGATCCATCTAAGCTTGAGGAATGGTTGAGGACTTTTGACAAATTACTGAATGCGGTGAGATGCCCGGAAGGGGAGAAGGTTCACGTGGCCTCCTACTATCTGGGTGGCGAGGCCGACGAATGGTGGCAAGCTACCCAAGGAAAACTTGGCGAAGTCGACGAACCGTACTCGTGGAACGAGTTCATGGAGTTACTCCGGGAGCGCTTCTACCCAATGAGTACTAAGGCAGCACTGTATGAAGAATTCTCATCCCTGAAACAATGGGAGAAATCCGTTCAAGAATACTATGCTCGATTTAAGGAACTGGTGAGATTTGCGCCTCGGATGGTGCCCACAGATGGGGAGAAGGCGCAGAAATTCGAAATGGGGTTGAATTTGTCAATTCGGGAGGTGATCACCGGAGTTAACTACCCAGACTTGCAAGCTGTCTACGACCATGCGGTGGGTCGCACGAGTACAACAGCTAAAGAGAAAGGCTGCAGGAGAATCTTGCCGAGGGGTACAGGGACCAGACAAAAGAAACCGGGACAGTAGGACGGGCAACACTGCTGGTGGGGACAACTTTCGGCGAGGGCCGAACGGGAATGTTCAGAACAACAATGGTCGGAATTTCAACCAAGGAGGGCGAGTACCACCCTGCCCGGAGGTGCGGCAGGCCGCACCTCGTGAGGAGATGTCCTCAGGTGGGCGAGTGTTTCCGGTGCGGTCGCATGGGTCACATGAGGGAGGAATGTCGAACCCGGCTCGAGAACATCACAAAGAGAGAAGATTTGGTCATTGGACCCAATGAGCCGTTAAATCAAGGAGGCAGGAACGACAACAATCAAGGGTATCGGCCCCCTCCAAACCCGAACCAGCAGCAAAACGCAAATTCGAATCAGAACCAGCCGGCCAATCAGGGGAGGCCGATGGGAAGGTTGAACGTGATCAACCAGGCTGACATACCTGCGCAAGGTGATGTGGTGGCAGGTACCTTTCATGTCCTAAGTACTCCGCTTAGAGTTTTATTTGATTCCGGAGCTAGTTGCTCCATATTATCTTCGAGGGTTGTAGCTGAACTAGATCTACCTAAGTGCGAAATGGTTAGTTTAGGAATCCAACTGCCTTCGGGAGAAGTCATAGCCTGCTCTAAGCGTTATAACGGAATACCTGTGGTAATAAAAAACGTAGAATTTTTCGCAAACTTGGTAGAGTTCGACGTCAAAGACTTCGACGTCATACTAGGGATGGATTGGCTAACCCGTTATAAGGCCGTGATCGAATGCCAAAAGCAAAAGATCACGCTATCGAAGAGTAGGGGGAGGAAAGTTATCTTCTACTCCCAACCCCCTAAGAAGTCTAACAAAATAGTCAACGCCCTCAAGATATGTAGCTTAGTGCGGAAGGGCTACGCGCTATACGCGTGCTACATTCACAACCTGGAAGCAGAGAGAGTCAAGATAGACGACATCCCAGTAGTGAGGGAATACCCAGATGTGTTCCCTGAAGACGTTCCCGGTATGCCACCCAAGAGAGACCTTGAATTCACAATAGACCTCATCCCGGGAACGGAACCTGTTTCGAAGGCTCCTTACCGCATGGCGCCACTGGAAATGAAGGAACTAAAGGAGCAACTCGATGAGTTGCTAGAGAAGGGATACATCAGACCGAGCACGTCCCCATGGGGAGCACCGGTCTTGTTCGTCAAAAAGAAGGACGGAGGGTTACGACTGTGCATCGACTATAGAGGACTCAATCAAGTTACCGTCAAAAACAAGTACCCGTTGCCCCGGATCGAAGATTTGTTCGACCAGCTAAAGGGAGCTACGGTATTCTCAAAGATCGACTTACGCTCGGGATATCATCAATTGAGGATCGCCGAAAAGGACATCCCAAAGACGGCGTTCAGGACTCGCTATGGACACTACGAGTTCACGGTGCTATCTTTTGCGCCAACAAACGCCCCAGCCATGTTCATGAATCTCATGAATAACGTATTTCGAGAACTGTTAGATCAATGCGTGGTGGTGTTCATAGATGACATCTTGATCTACTCGAAAAGTGAAGAGGAACATTCCGAGCACTTACACAGAGTGCTAGGGATCTTACGAGCGAACCAACTGTATGGTAAACTGTCCAAGTGCGACTTCTGGTTAAGAGAAGTGGCATTTCTCGGGCATATAGTATCCGCCAACGGAGTGGCAGTAGACCCAGCAAAGATCTCGGCAGTGACCGAGTGGGTGCCGCCGAAGAATCCAATGGAGATAAGAAGCTTTCTTGGATTGGCGGGATACTATAGGCAATTTGTAAAGGATTTCTCGAAAATTGCCCGCCCGTTGACTCAACTGTTGAAGAAAGGGACAAAGTACGACTGGACCAGCGGGTGCGAAGCCGCATTCCAGGAACTGAAGAAAAGACTTACCACCACGCCAGTATTGGCATGGCACCCTTCGAGGCACTGTATGGACGTAGGTGCCGAAGCCCATTAAGCTGGGAAGAGAACGACAAGGCGGTAATAGTGGGACCACAACTTGTGGAGGACATGGCTCAACAAATCAAGATCATCCAAGGAAAGATGAAAGCCGCTCAGGACCGGAAAAAGAGTTACGCGGACGTGAGACAAAAAGACTTGGAATTTCAGGTCGGCGATAAAGTCATGCTAAAGGTATCACCAATGAAGGGTGTGATGCGCTTCGGCACGCGAGGGAAACCGAGCCCACGGTACATAGCGCCGTATGAAATCCTGGAAAGAGTGGGAAGTCTCGCATATCGGTTAGCATTGCCACCACAGTTTGCTCGTGTTCACGACGTATTCCACGTCTCCCAATTGAAGAAGTATGTGCACGATCCGACCCATGTACTCCAACCGGAAGAAGTTGAATTTGAGGATGACCTAAGTTATGAGGAAGTTCCGGTGCGAATACTTGACACAATGGAGAGAGTAACGAGGAATAAGACCGTGAGAATGGTCAAGGTCCTTTGGTCCAACCACGAGACGGAGACGGCAACGTGGGAGTTGGAGGCCGACATGAAACAACGTTACCCTACCCTCTTCCAAGATGAACCGGCCACAGTTATGGGGACATAACTGTATTCTTAAGGGGGGGAGGATGTAACACCCGAGAAAAAAAATAAATTCAAATTGTTTTGAACTACGTCATGACTTGATCCCTTCACAGGGTACGTAGGCAGCTTGGAACTAATTTCTAAGTTCAGTCACGAAATAAATCACAAAATAAATCACGAAATAAATCACAAGATCGATCACGAGGACGATAGGAGGAGTTGGAACCAATTTAGACTAGACTAATTAGGACACGGAAATGTTACGAGCGATAAGCCGAACTCGTAACAAGTTTAAGGTAAGAATTCCAAACCGGAGACGACCCAAGGAATCGAGCTAACACGTAGAGGATAGAAAATCGATAGAGGAAAGCAAGGAAAGACCCGACAGAGCACGCGGACCGCCGAACCGGCAGGTCCGGGCGGCCCGCGCCCGCCGCGCGCCGCCGCGCGGCCACCGCGCAGACGGAGGCGTCGCGACTCCAGGGCAGTCCACGTGTGCTCCGCGCGGTCAAACCAATAGGTGCGCGCCACCACCGCGCCAGAGGGGCTGAAGGTGTAATCTTTCCTTCTATGGCGATTTTCTTGCCAAAAATCCGTCCCCTACGAGGGGAAGCGGATCAAGGCAATAGGGAAAGTTATAGGGGTTGTGTTGGGCCCCCCTCCCCTTAGTTTTCAGAATTTCAAAACCCTAGACACTCCCAACTCCCTCTCCAAGCCAAAAACTCATCCGACGACAATTTTCGGCGAACATTCCGGCGACGGCAAGGCAAACGGGACGAAGTCACTGCCTCATAGAACCTTGGTAAGTCTTAATACAGTGTTCCATCCGTCCATAAGTCTCCAAAACTCGAATTCTAACCCTTTTCCTTTGCTACGATTGCACGCCGGAAAACGAACAAAAAGCGATCGGAAGGATTGGCCGTTCGTCGCAACCCTAGGACCTCCGGAAACCCATTCCAGCGAACCCATCCTCATTCTAAGTAAGTTAAGACCTTACTCACAAATTTTTGTGGTTTATTGTTTTTTAAAACTCGAGAACTATACCCGTAACGAAAACCGCTTTTCGAAAACCCTATTTTCGTCCAATTTCAAAAATTCGCCTAAAATCGACCTTCGGGAATTCAAACCAAAAACGTTTCAACATAAACTTTGTTTCTAAGACTTTAATCTAACTTGTGTCCAAATTTCAGCCATTGACATTAAGATTTGCTATCCCAAATCTCGCCGTAAACTTTCTGTGACAACCGAACGTTTGAAACCGTTGACAGATTTCATTACTCGACTTGATGCATGTTTTTCACCCGTTTTTAGAATGATTTAACTTTGCATTTCTAAACAAAAGTTGTAGATAAATGTGTCTAGATTATGCATATAAAATTTCGTGCATTTTAAAGTTCATTTGATATGTCAAAACGGCCGAATTCAGAACTGTTTAAAACTACCTTTTGAGTCCGCGCGTGTACAGCGTGTTGTGGTCGTTTTCTAAAAACCTAAAATTCATTATTTCTAATTTCTTAAAACATGAAAGTTGTTCCTTAATGTGTTTAGTATCTTCTATAAAAATTTCGGATCAATTGGCTTTGAATTGAATTTTTAATCGGCGTCGCACGAACCTGTGACGAAATCAGTTTTTGAGACAGAAATTATCTTTCGAAAAGAACTCAAATTTTGACTCACTTCGAAACCCTATTTCCAAAAACTTAAAACATGAAAGTTGTTCGTGTGTGTGTTTTTGAGCTACTGTGTAAATTTCAGAATTTTTGGTGTGAAAACGAATTTTTAATCAAGGAAGGCGCAAACTGCGTCAAACCGGATTTTTCGAAACTAGAGAAAACTCGAAATATGAAACGCGATATCGAATCTTTTGATCACTTGAAATACGAACTTTCGAAAAATCCCGTGCACTAGGCTGAGCCGATCTGCATGCTAATCATTATCTTTGAGACTGCCTCGTTAGTGGTCTCCTTACTATCTGAGATTGCCTCGTTAGTGATCTCGCGCGCTGTGTTTTGGATCGCCTCGTTAGTGGTCCTACTATCTTTTGAGACTGCCTCGTTAGTGGTCTCCCATTGTTGTGGACTGCCTCGTTAGTGGTCCTATGTTGAGATTGCCTCGTTAGTGATCTCCCGGTATGGTGTCCTCTTCTTAGTTTGCGGGATAAATTATAAAAGACTTGTGTGAGTGTTAATTACGCTTAAATCCGATTTACCATGTTTCTAAATTACGCATTTAAATATCGTCATTAAACTATGCCTTTAATTTCCGCCTTTAAAATTTAGTCTTTTAAATTATGCATTTTCGTCTTTGATAAATTAATCATGATTTTTCCGCTGCGAATAAAATATGAATTTTAAATGAATGCATGAAAAGGTAAAATCTTTGGATTTAAACACATGGAACCCCTTAAATTGTTAGTTAGGGATTAACTTACTCGGTATATTTTTATACTGATAAACCGTTGTTATTTTTCTTTTACAGAGTATGTCGAGTGACGCATTGCATATGCACTTGGGGGAAACCATAATGGACATTTTAAAATTCTGCATCGTACTGTTTTTACCGGGTCTGTTAAACCCGAGGATTTGGCCATGTTGGCCGTGATTTACTTTCCGCTGCATTTACTCTATTTATTTTTCGCGCATGATGATTAATACTATCGTATTTTAAATTGAGTATTATAAATTTCCGGACTAAATATTGAAATGTTTTAAAACTTTTACATACCCACAAGCCTTGCATTTCCTTAGTGAGCTCGGGAAGCCGTGTCTTGCTAGGGAGATGTGGCGGTGACATCCCGGCCTGGGTTATCAAATCCGGGGTGTTACAGAATTCCTTGAAAATTCTAGGAATTTCTATATACTCTTTCCTAAGAAATAAGTCAGAATGATTACTATTGGAAAGTGCATAAGAAATTCTATAAGTTATAGAATATGGTCTATTCCCTTCTTTCATCAGATCTTTTCTTTTGAAATCTTGATGAAGGGTTAGCACTCTGCTAAAATCTTGGCCGGCTAGGTTATAGGAAATTCTGGGGTGAATGTCAAACATTAGCTTCCCTGCATATAAATTTCCTACCATAGTCCCAAGAAGACCATCTCTAAGGTTATTGATCCTTCTATCAGTAACAGATAGATGTAATTCAGAATCAATACCTTCTTTGAAGGTTGCCTTAATTACTACTTCGATGGCTCCTATGTGGATCCATTTCATAGTAATGGCAATTTCCTCCTTCATTCTGCTTAATTCCTCAAGAATTTCTTCTTTAGGAATTAATTGCATATCCATAACATTACAAGTAAGTTCCATAGGAATTGCAAACTCACCTGCACTTACCTTGTAGATGATGTTATGTCTTCTCTGGTTGAGTCCCATCTGGTTAAGAACTCGTCCAATCCCGCCAATTCTGAATCCGTCATATGGGCTGAGGTTGGAATCTTGTCGCATTATTCTTTCCATGGTTCGATTCGAGATCATCATCCTTGAAAAGAATCCAGACAGGTTTTCAGTGGTCTGAATCCTGTCCTCTTCAGTCAGACTCGGTTGAAGATCCATCTGAATATGAGTCTGAGTCACTTCTTAATTCTTCCTCATAGATGCTTTCATCCGAGGGGATGTCTTCAAACTGATAGACTGGTATCAGCTTTCCATGGTAGACCGCTTCCACGATATCCTCCGTGGCTTCGTACATTCGTATCTCACGATTCTGAGGGCAATCGGGTGAGATATGACCTCTGGCTCCACACTTCCAACAATTGCAGTCCTTGAAACTTTCGTTGGCTCGGGTATGGGCTCGTCTGAACGTTCTCTTTGACGTCGTTCTCGCCGTGCTCCTTGTTGCTGAGCTAGTTGAGCCTTGGGATGAACTCCTCGTCGTTCCCGTTCTTTGTCCAATTTTTTATGTTCTGGCCTTGCTTTTGGACCACCATGCTCTTCTTCTTCGGAATGGAGGTCTTCTGAAACTCTTACTGTATGATCCTCGACTCTTGTTCTTTCTTCTTTTTTCTTCCGATTCTCCTATAATTTTTGGAAAATCGTTATTTTCACAGCAAAGAGGGGTTCTTTTTATTTTACCTCTTAGTCTCTTGATGTTCTTTTGGGCTGCTGCCTGTTGACACCATTCTCTGAGCTTATCCTTTAAGAAGGACATTCTTCGGGCTATTGAATCTACTGTACCAGGGGGTACTGTGTATGATTCAATCAACATCTCTCTCCATGGGCTGCAGATCTTTGCAAAGAACATGGGACATGCTACTTCAGCTGTCATCTTCCTCCGAAAATAGTATTTACGAAACCAGTAGATATATTCGTCTACTGCGCAAATACTTCTTAGCTCCATACCCAATAGTGCCTGGGTATAGACCTTGATTTTTTCAGTTCTCTGTTCTTCAAAATAACCATCTCCTACAAAATGGGTTTTGAATAAGAGGCCAAATCTTTCGCAGATTGTGCTTTTGGATTCCCCCTCGAGTATTTGCTCCTTTAAAGCAGCCGTGGAGTTTTTCCAGCCCAGCTTTGTCGATCCTTCGAGACTTAGCTCTATTAATCTGACAAAGTTTTCTTTATCGAGTTCCAGGGTGGTTGCTGCAATCTTCATTGAAGCTACCCATTCGTTGATCAGGTCTTCGATGTTTCGGAAGTCGATAACGTCGAGGTTCAGTGTTATGCAATATGGATTTAATAGTTGTAACATCGTCTGGCCCACGGTGTGGATTCTGGTGCTCTACTTGGGTTTCGTCCTGGGTTTCGTCTTGCATTGAGATGCACCTCAGGATACCTGTTCATGTAAAAGTCTGTGCTTTCTCTCAATTGGACATCAGGCGGTTCATCGTGGGTCACGTTGGATCCTGATCCTTCCGCATAACCCAATTGAAGAACTTCATTGGGTTTTACATTAACCAGATCCATAATCCCAAGTTGGGAAAATGATTCTGCTAATTCTTGTAGATCTGATAGATCTGCCCTGGAAACACTCATTCGACTGTTTTCAGGAGATCGATCATAAGCTCTTCTTGTGATTTCTGCTTTGGAACCATAGTTGCTTTACCCTTTTGATGTAAAGCTTGTACTGGTCCGAATGCATCTCTAATATTGGCTTGGTTATTCTTCTGCCTTTTCTTGATATCCGAAATATCAAATTTCAGATTCAAAATCTCTTTCTTTAGATCTTGAAATAATTTCAAGATCTCCTCTGTTGACCGATTCAAGTTATCTATTTTTCCAGGTATAATTAATACCCGGTTACCATAATCTTGAATCGTTTATTGGATTTCCCTTAAATCCTGTGAGAACTTAGAGCTATCCGGATCAATTTCTTTCCAGTCTGTTCCTCTCATTTTTAGGAAAGAAACTAATTTTTATAATATCTTGTCCCATGGACAAGTTCAAGAAATTCCTTTGGAATTTTCTATTTTTTATTTCCAAAATTTGGAAATAACTCGTGGGTTTCAAATTAATTGAATCCATTAAATAATTAAATCTTCTCCATTAAGAAATAAAATATTATAAATAATATAATTAATATGTTCTTCAATAAAACCTAGGCTCTGATACCAATTTTCAAGCGCATTGAGTGTCATTTATATAGTGAAAAATTAAGTATATTGACAAAGAACTAAAGTAAATAAAGTCAATCTTTCTTGGGGTTTTAATGAAAGAAAGGAAAAGTTGTTGGGAATTAATTAATTTTCAAATTGGTCCTTATGGCTTAATTTCATTCAACATGTGTTTGTAATTGCCTAATTCTGGAAATTCAACTTATAATGGCCTAAAAGTGGAATAGACTCCTTGTAATGGCCCTTTTTATTACTTTCCCCCATTAACAAAAGAAGAATATGCCCCATTCAAGAGTTAACGGCGCGTCAACATAAATCTATACTATATATAAAAATAATATCCATTCTTTCTATTCTTATAAATAATATTCATTCTTTCTATTCTTATAAAAATATCAACGATAATCTATTCTTATATTTATTCTTTCTCACAAAACCCCCTTATGAACGTAACTTACATATTTTCTTAAAATTGGGAAAAATTCACTTTTGGTCCCATAAAAATTCTTCCACCCACATTTGGTCCCAAATTTATAAAATTTCCACTTTTGGTCCCACTAAATAATATTTTTTTTTTCATTTTTAGTCATTAGGTCTATTTCTTAAGAAAAAATATTCTTGTGGGGTCAATATGAAATTTTTAAATTTTATTTATTTATAAAATACCTACAATCTAATTAAAAATACATAATTTATTTAACAAAACTCAAATTTACTTTATTCATTTGTACCAAATAAAACTATTTATAAATTTACTAAAAGATAATATTTATTAAATAATAATAATTAAAATTTTATTATAAATATTTACGACAGTAATATATATAACTCCACCTATAAAACAAAAAATAAAATATTTAATCAATAGTTATTAAATAATAATTTTTAATTTTATATAAATACATTATATTTTATAATATGTATCGTCTTTATTATACTTAAATATTTTTTCTTCTGTAATTTTTTCGGAAAGTTTTTTGCTATTATTTAAAAATATTAATTAAGATATTATATTTACCAGATTTCATAAAATATATATTAAATTTAATTAAAATTTATTATTTAATAAATATTATTATTTTAAAAATTCAAAAATAATTTTATTTTGTACAAATGAATAAATTTGAGTATAATTAAATAAATTATAGTTTTTTTTAATTAGATTGTGTGCATTTTGTAAATAAACAAAATTTAAAAATTACACATTGACCCCATATGAATATTTTTTCTTAAAAAATAGACCTAAGGACCTTTGGTGGAAAAAAAATATTATCTAATGGGATTAAAAGTGAAAATTTCATAAACTTGGGACCAAAAGTGGATGAGAGAAAATCCAATGGGACCAAAAATGGATTTTTTCCCTCAAAATTTATTCTGTGCATGCAGTTCTATACACATTTTTAACAATCAATAATTCAAGTTGTGTACAAATAATATTTTATAGGAATGATATTTAAAACTATAAGATTAGATGAATCCAATGAGATTTCAATTGACTATATCTTTTTTCTATAACTTTTTTTTTAGGGCAAAAACATGATTTTATTCATTACTTGACAGCATCAAGCTACAATTGACAAAAAAGTATTACAGACTCTCCCCACATAAGACTTTTATTATCAACCCCATACCACTATATAGTTCCAGCCCAACTTTCTGGTTTGCAAACGCTACAATAACAGACAGCAAAATTTCAATACCACTCCTCAATCCTTGTTTCACCAGTTGCACCTCGTTTTGCCCATTGGTCAGCATTGTCATTGCATTCACGGAATATGTGTTGCACTTCACACACCCCAGCAAAGATCAAAATATTTGAAATTGGCCCCATTAGATAATGAAGCCTCCACGGCACCGATCCCGGTTCTTAAAGCCACTGCACCATATTTTTGGAATCACATTCAAATATCAACTTTGGCAGCGGAAAACCTTGGTCCCGAACAATCGCCCGACACACCCTTTTAACGGCTGTCAATTCGGCTTCATTTGAATCCTTATGGCCTATGTTGCCTGACAAGATAAAAATTACTCCGCCTTTATCATTACTAATCACTCCACCAACCCCCGTTGGCCCGGGGTTCCCAAGCGAAGACCCGTCCGTATTGATCTTCTACCACCCTTGTTCCGGATGTTTCCACACTAAGCCCGCCCGAGGTGACTTGGCCGCCGAGTAATTTGTCTTTGCCAGTCCCTGTGGAAATTCAGAATTCAGGCAAACCAGACTCAGATCAATATCTCTTACCTCTGTTTTCCACCACATTCCAGTTCTCCATTTGATCTCATCCAACGCCACCTTCCAGTCGAATTGCTTACCCTTGAATACGGTCTCATTTCTCATTCTCCAAATTGTCCAAGCAATAGCCATTTCTGTCATAAGCCATACCACCTTGTTACCATACTTCGGATCAAAATCAAACCACCACTCCATTAAATTTTTTGCCTTCCCAAGGATCACCCACTCCACACCGAACCACTTGACTCCACAATACCAAATTTTTGAAACCACATCGCATTTACAGAATAGATGATCAATAGATTCTACCTCACTTCCACGACACGGGCAATAAGCATTTGTTACCTGAAGACATCCCCTTTGAGCAAGGACTTCTCTAACTGGCAACGCGTTCTGGATGAGTTTCCGCCCAAAGAGTTTCACCATCATTGGGCATTTGATCCTCCACAAACAATGCCATACCTCCATACTTGTTGTTGTCTCCCCATCGTCTTGTTGCATCCAACACGATCTAATACTGAAATGACCGCTTCTCTCTTTCTTCCAACAGATTTGGTCTGCCATGCTTCTACACAACTTCTGCTCTTCCAAGTTCATCATTAGATCATTCTATACCCCAACTTCCCAGTCGAATAGGCGCCTTCGTAGTTGGATTTTCCATTCCCATTCAAACTTTCTCCAAGACCCAAACTCTGCCACCTTTCCCTCCTTGTTAGTAGCCAACACATAAACTCTAGGATACCGATCCTTTAACAACACCCCATCCGCCATCCAATAATAATGCCAGAACCTCGTCCTCTCTCCATTTCCCATTTCCTATCTGTATACTGAATCCGTGCCCCTGATTCCCCACACTCCAATCTTCCCATCCGCTGCAAATCTTTCCCCACAAAGATCTCCCCGGCCTCAGCTCCGGAACTAATGGTGCATCCCTCCCGTAGTATTTGGTATCAATCACTTCTTTCCAAAGTGATGTTTCAATCCCGAACCTCCATCTCCAGTTTAGTAATAGGGCCATCTTTTTTCTATAACTAATGTATAAATATGAATCAAAGTTGAATAATAAATAGTAATAAATGCCAATTCATTTCACTATCAAAAATTTTGAGCTGGAATTCACATTAAGTATTTTAATTTCATTATTTATATGGATAAAGAATTCAACCAAATATATATAAACAAATGTTTTATGAATTGAAATTATAATCAAAGAATATATGATATCAAATCATAACAAATACCTTTCAGAGTTTTTTTGCAATAAAATACTTTAGAGATTGATATTATATTAAATGAATTTATACATTTTTATTAAATAGATTAGTTATATTGGATACATTGTAATACGACGATAAGTTGAACAAACTATGGTCGTATATTCCATATAATTATTTATGAAATTGGTGATGATGATACATTCCTTAATTTTAATTTATCCATGGATTGATTTATAAGATTGTTTTCTTAATTGTTTTTAAATTTAATTTAGATGTTATTTGAAATTTCTAATTTTTCAAGAGTTTAAGATGATTCCATATCAACAATCAATTACTTCATTTTTCAAGACTTTAGAGCTGTGAACTTCAATTCTTTTATTTCTTTTATTTTTCATTTCATTTTTTTGTGTTCTTGATTATTGTTTATGGTATCATATTTTTTGGGGCACTGATTCAAATCTAAATATTGGTAGGGATATATAGTCTAGGCTCAATTACTTTTCATTGTACATACATATTAATGTAATGCTTAAAGTAAATTGGGGACTTGAAAAATGTAATCTATATAACATAATAAAATTAAGCTATTTTTATTCATTAAATTCGAATTTTTTTTGTTCACATGTTTTACATTTCCCACCCATCAGGTGAGCTAATACTAATAGGTACAAAATTGACGAGAAAAAAAAAAATCACAGATTAGATTAAACCTGTATACAATTTTAAAAGGATATAAAAACTAGTGGACCATATTTCGTGCCTTCCTAAAAACATGTTACTGGTAATTCAAACGAAACTGAAACCAACCGAAATTCCACACATATACCAAACTAGCTACACACAGATGGGATTGATCACCTAATGTAAAATGTGTACCCTCTTTATTTATTAATTAAAGAAAATACACAAAGAAAAAAAAAATAAGAAGGGAGAATAAGTAAAAAAAAATGGTGG
Source organism: Hygrophila difformis (assembly GCA_030278955.1). Classification (NCBI taxonomy): domain Eukaryota; kingdom Viridiplantae; phylum Streptophyta; class Magnoliopsida; order Lamiales; family Acanthaceae; genus Hygrophila; species Hygrophila difformis. The sequence goes on along the minus strand of JAOANR010000004.1, from coordinate 27,162,588 downwards.
AGGTAAAATATTTCTGTGTATTGGGACTTGATGATTAAAAGAACTATACAAGTGCAGACTCTAAAGCCTGACCTGATTCCTGAAGATGAATACCCTACTCAGAATATGGTGTCAGTGGTCAGTTTCCTCTTAGGAGGACTTTTCTCAATTGTTTGTTTCTCCAGATCCATGAATGTTGATCCCTTGTGGGCAAACAATCTTCGGAGATTGATCACCGACAAGTCATTGAAGCTGCCAACCGTTAGATCTGCCTGCCGAAGATCATACCTGCAGTAGAATTGCAGTTGTTACTACTTCAGTTTTCAGTGCAGGAAATGCAGCATAAACTAAATATTGGCCCCGATCATGGCTTTAGAGATACACATACGCTGGGTGAGCCCCGATCATGGCTACAGCCATCATCGTACAGTTGTGAGCGGCGGTTATTCCCTTGGGATCATCCTCAAATACGACACATTTGGAGGGTTTTCGATCAAGCTGGATAACAAAATTCAGACAATTTAAACCACATATATAGAAGCAACAAGGAAAATTTTATGGAATGCAATGAAAGTATGATCACAAAAGATTTTTTCTATGTATTTTAATAAATAAATTGTATTATTATATGACATAAATATGAATTACTGTGGATCATACATTCACAGCTGCTGAAAGGAATCTATGGGCTATGGAGTCCATTCCGTCTTCCTCAGATACAATGGCCTGCAAAACAAAAAACAGAACATTTAGTAGTCTCTAGAATACCCATCCTTGCATATTTCATGTTTTTTTCTATTGCATTTCCATCAAAAAGCATTCTGGAAATTTGGGGTTGGTCATCTTGTCCCAATTCATCAATTTTCTGATACCAACAACAAAATGTGATCGTAAGTTTGAATTTGGAGAAAGTTCTCTACTGTAAAGCATCCTAGTTTGAGTCTAAATCCCTGATCTTCAGGGCACTAGGCAATTTACTAAAAGTCTAAAACAAATCTAAGCCAGAACAAGAGCAGTGACAAGGATTTCAGTCAATGTATCAAGCAAACTGCCGTTAAAGTAACAACACATGTTGCATCTTTACAAGGGAAGACGAAATAATATGGTGAAACAATAACTCAATTTATTGCACATAAGAGTAATCATTTATCATTTACACACACACACAATATATATATATATATATATATATATATATATATATATATACTACCTCTATTCTTAAACAACTGCACCGCTTCATTTTCTCATGCAATTCAATATACATTATTAATCATTAATAACTCAAATATTGTAAAAGTAAAAACAATATAAAAGTTATATACCATAAACTACGTGATTACATGAATTCAACCACATCTCACTTGATTATATTTTTTCTTATATAAATAGGATAAAAAAAAACGTCAAGTCAAAGTTGCACAATAAATAGTACCAAAAGTCAAAATAGTTCGGATATTAATAAATGGAGGAAGTATTAACATAAAGGAAACCCCCATTAAAACAATGTTATCAAGTGGAGGCATACATCAGAACAGGCGAACTCTCTGCAAAAGAGAATGTGAGTATGAGAGAGAGAGAGAATAACCTGAAAAAACTTTTCCAGGCCCATTCTCTCTAAAGTGCCAATCATACTTTTCCTGTCAAGACTTGAAACAACCGCACAGGGGATGCGAGATGTAGCAACAGCATCTAACCATTCTCTTAGCCCTTCTATAGGTTCTGAGAACTAGTACAAGTTGAATATGCGTCATTGCTGCATTCATCTAAGAAAAAGTGATTGCATTAAAAGGAATGGATAATCTTACTTTGAGGAGATTGTCATAATATAACTGAGAGAGCCTCAAATTCAGTCTATCTACATCCTCTTCATCCTTTACCCAGAGCAACTCCTAACATTTTGTCAAAGATGATATTTACCCTCAACTTCAAGCAGAGAGGTTAAAGTTTCAAAAAGATAAATACTATTCATAGACTAGCTTATGTATTAAATTTAATAGTGGCCCCATTATGGAATTTCTTAGTAGGAAACTAATATGGTACCAATAGTAAAGATATTCGGTCCTATCAGAGCAAATACTAACAAAGTGATTGCCCATTTATTATAACTAAAAGAATTCCCTTTCTTCAAAATGACAGCACAATGGGAAAAATAAGTGTAACATTGCCAACATAGATGGGTCATTGGATCTCACTCTGGAAATGCATACTAGGTTCATGAAGTTCACATTTCATTGGGACAGAAATAGCGCTTAATAGAACACAGCGCCCCCGCGCCGCCCCCCCAACCTCTCTTCCTCCAAAAAAAAAAAAAAAAAAAAAACGAATGCATTCGACTGACTGATGTGCAGACTTTGTTGCTTGCTAAGCAGGATCAAACTAACTTCCACCTCAAAGCTAGAAACAGCCTTCAGGCACAATAACATGAAGACGCATATAAAATAAATGGTAAAGCAGATGCACACATTTAGGGTCCACATTTACCATGGGAAGTGATGGACCGACATAGAGCTCTCAGCCTCTCAAATTTTCATAAAGCATGAAGGTCGTAATAAATTATATACATCTTAAAAATAAAATACATGGGAAATTGGGGGCAGGGGGGAGTATGAGTCTCCAAACCTTGTGCAGAACATGATCGGCACCTGCTGACAGCAGAAGTCTTTGTACATTGTCATCATCAGGGATAGTCTTCCCTACATAATATATTTAATCATGATCAACATAAATCTCCAAGGCACCACAAGACATATTAGCTTAACGATCATTCCATGAAAATTATTGAATGAAATCACGCCAAACGTATGCCTAAGAGATCCAACCACTGAATCTACTTTCGAAGATTCTAAAGCAAAATCACCACCTTCCCAAGCATCATTAGACATTGCTGTCTTGTGAAAATATTATAAAACAAAACTAGTGAATGCCTAAATTGCCAGGAAAACTTATCAATCTATATGTCCATGCTTTTCAGAGCACATTTTGTTAACCTGCATACCAACTTTTAGGGTACATGTCCGCTGCAACACCCACACTCCAGAAAAGGACTAAAAACACTCTTCAAGCATTCATGTATAATAATAACTAACAGGAATAAATCTTTGTGACAGCAGTGGCACACAAGTAAAAGCTCCAATATGGATCTTTGCGTGAAAGTTTAGTTCCAAGATTACATCCTCATCACAGGATAATTTCATCCATGCATTTTCCCATTGAAATTGTTATTCCTTCTTGGAGAACTAATTTTATGCTAGTTTTGTTTCATGCATTAATTATTTTCATAATTTTATCCATACAAAGTAGCAACATTGCATGATGGCATATGAATCCATTTTCACATATCAGCTCATTTTTTTGCATGTCAACCTCTGGCATCCAGCATTGTATCTAGAAGTATTACAATATTGTATCTAGAAGTATATCTAGGGTCAATATTTATGAATAGGACTCTACTTTAGAATTTGTTCTTCTCACTATTACACATAACACATATGACTGGATAATGTAATAACCACGGAAACTAAAAATAAAAGTTATATAAAAATAATAGCATGTATACATAGGGATGATTTGATTTGATTATGGCCATATTAATTGTGTGTTAAAATGGAAAGTTACATATATATATATATATATTTTCAAAGTTTTGTACATGGGAGTTGTTTTGGCATGCTCTTGTTTTTGAAGGGATAAAAATCTAGCAACCGTACATATCCAACAGATTTTTAGTAGCTGATATGTAAATTAGTAAACCATAAAGTGGCTTGGTATTACTGCATAGAAATGTGAAACTACAAGAGTGTATACATAGAAACTAAATGAAGCCAACATACCTTCTTCAGATGCAAGTTGTTCCCAAGCACACAACTTTAATGCTCTAGTATCTGCCTGTAACACAATTAAAAAGCCAAAAAAATTAGAAGAGTATACAAAACCATGAAAGCTAATATTCTCTCAACTATGAAAATTTTGTATATGGACAGTATCCCCAACATTGTAAATATTGCATGTAGAAAGACCAAAGAGACATTCAGAAAGTATGACATCAGATAAGATTAACAAGACTATCAAACATTATGTAAAAAGAAAATAGATGTAACAAGTAAAATATTTCCTCTAAGACAACTGTTTCTATCTTTACCCATGTTGCATTAAACTTCAGAATCAGTGGGACACATAATCACATGTAAAATTGAGGTTAGAGCATTGGTACCAAATGCTGTCAAACCATACAGTACATACCCAATCAATTACCGAAAAAAACTCTCGAATCTTATTACTTATAGTGCTTTACGATTGTGGCATGATATTTGGTGATTGTTAGGAAATCTAAAGATATATGACAATAGAATAGCACTAGTCCTTGTAGCTGGGACAGTTAAAATATGAAACAATTACCATGTACATAAAAGTTAATAAGATAATTCAAAATTGTAAAATCTCTTGCATCCCTATCAGTGCTTCTAAACTAGCAAAGAGTTAATAGAACCATGAATGTTTCTTATTCTAGCTTTGGCCTCATCTTTCTAAAATGGAAAGGGGGATGGAACAGATGACATATGGGCTCAGCAGAGAACATCTTGTGAGAAAGACAGCCAAATATAAGAATGTATTCTGGAAACAATAACTCCTTTTCACTGAAAATGTATTATTATTATACTTCTTCCTTTTTTTTCCTTTCACCAGATACATCAAAGTCCGACATGGGACATAAGAAATAGAGAGAATATTCTATTAGTGGCCACAGAAAGAATATACTAGTATTTTAATAGTGAGGGAGACAGAACGGGTATTTATTATTGGATGGACAATGAAAATGAAATATTTTGTTAATTGACAAGTAAGAGAAAATGTTACCAAAACTTAACAATATCTGAAATTTCAATACTCAAAAAAGAAAAAGAAATCAGTTAAATAAAAACTGCAGTATTATTAATAAGGGGTTGTTTGTTAGCCTTTGAACCGAATAGTTTAGAGGTTGATTCAAAGATAATATAGCCTCGGAACCATTCAGTTCAGACTTCAGAGACTAACAAACAACCCCTAAGTTCAGCTCTAATCACAGCAATTACTAAACGAAATACATAACCAAAATCAAAATTGAAACTACCAAAACAACAAGGTCCTTTTCATCATTTTAATTTCAAGTTCTCACTTTACCCTTGTCTTCTAGCTCTGTGATTGGTAGATACATCGACTCATTCACGGAGTTAATGCTAAAAATTTATCCCATAATTACCATTAACAATATGCCTTTAACTGTCACCAAAATACCAAATGAGAATGATAACAGAAAACATTTTGCTTCCATATGAAATAAGCTTTGTTTAGCGTTTGGGTCAAAAGAAAGAATTAAATAAGAAATGAATAGCAGATTTGAAATGAACAAAGATACGAAGAATTTCGTGTGCATTCTAACATCCAAACATTCAAACTAATTGTTAAGGTTTACTGGTTTAGATATACTTTATAAATCAAACCACCCAAAGCCAAACTGCAAAAGATTTTTTGCTATAAAATTGAAATTCTGCCCTTGAAATACATCAATCCAAATGGGCTCTACAATCCCAAATTGGCATAAGTGCCCACTAATGGTTCTTGCACTTTCAATCATGAACATCGCAAAGGCAGCATCCACTCAATTAAAGATTTACAACAATAAGAAAATTAAATAAAATCCACAAGAAGAAAAAGGTTATAATAATGAACTTTACCACAACATTATCCCAAGAGAATATGAGGCCATAGGCTTCATCAGGTTTCATGGCATACCGAATCCTTTGAAGAAATCCTTCTTGCATTCTATCATTTAAAAAGTCCTAGCATTAACAATAGACAAACTATTAATTTTCACAAAGCATCTACCTATTACATATCTGTCTTAATGAAAACAGCAAAAATTCAAAGATACCACCACCGCGAATAAAAGAATGCAATCATAAACTTACCACATCAACTTTAAGGGGGCCTTCAGGCCTAAATGTCTCAAAACCTTCACCGTATTCAGCTCCAATTGCCTGGATGGAATCACTTAATAAATGAGTCTACATGGAAGGCCTTCATACATTTTTATTGATTTTATCCCTCAAAAATTAGTTAAGATTACAATTTCAGGCCATAAAGCCGGGGGTGTTTGGAAAACAACTTTTACTTGTTGAAATCACTAATAAATTAATGATATTTTGAAAAATCTGTTTTTGTATTAGCTTATCAGACATTAAAGGCTAATTTTGAATTTCAAAACAGCTTTAGCTTCTCCTACTTTATCCAAAATTTCTCTACATTTATAGAACAAGCCATACAGACCCACTTTATCATAAACAATCAAAATAATGAATCGAACTAACTGTTGCTATCCCACATCGGTTGTGATGTGTCCCTCTTACTTACCTTATATGGTTGGAAGCAACTCCAACTATCACCAATTGGTTTTAGGTGTGAGCCTCTCATCCATGAATTTCTCCATGGTATCAGAGCTATGGTGCCCGGCTTGGGTATAATTGATCCTGAATTTGGGATTTAATTTCGAGATGGATATCATCTCGAGAGGATGGTGTTGGTATCCTATCCCTCTCACTACCTTATATGGTTGGAAGCAACTCCACCTATCACCAATTGGTTTTAGGTATGTGAGCCTATCATCCATGGATTTCTACACTAACTACATCAAATACCGTCAACTATCAGCTACCACCTTAATCGACAAACAGGTCCTAAATTGTAGGAGTAATTGATAAATAATTTATCCATATTTGTCCTAGTGCAAGCATATGAAATTAATTCTAAGCTCTGCAGGGGCTATAGGCATTAACACTCCTGAAAAACAGAAACAGATATACCGTAATCAACCCAAATCAAAGATGTTCACCAAAATGGAACAAATGAAATTCCGCCTTTCTCTAGGAAAATATATATACATGTATATATATATAAATATATTATAGAAAAAAACAAAAATACAATCAAAGTGGAAACAGAAGAGAATGCACCTCTTCCATGAAAAGTTTGTTGGGAATATTCGGAAATCCATTGAACTGCCCACTTTCATCCGAACCGAACGCTTTCCTCAAAAGTAAAGCTTTATCGCGAAATTGATGGTCGTCGGAGCTGAAGCGCTTGAATTTCTGTTCAGAAAGATTGAACGATGCGTAAACGAGGTGAATAACTCAAAAACTTACGGCAGGAAACTGAAAAACAGTTCAAAATTAAGAGAGCAAAGTGTATAAAGGGTACCGAGAATCTAAAATTGGAGGGGAAAGCAGTGGAAAATCGCGCGACAGTGGAGGGCACTAAAGGTGTTCTGAAACTGCAACAGAGAGCATTCTCCATTCCTAGAGGCTTTGAGCTGCGTAAAACAAAGCACCGGAAATGTCCTCCTAAATCCTATTGTCGGCGGTCCTTTATATGGGCTTCCATTTGGACATTCATGCACTTCCTTACGAGGCCCACAACCACAACCTTATCAATCCACTTATTATTAGAGTTATTGGCTAAAAAAAACTCCCTTCATCACACTAAAAGTATCCCAAAACTTTTTTGGACATCATATTTTATGCGATGATGGTTAGTATTTAACATGTGGGTGAATTAGTATTTATAATTTAAAAATTTATGTGATATGATTATAATGACTTTGAATTTTTATTTAATTTATTTATGTGTGATGTGATATCAATGAATTTGAATTTATTAATGGGGTGTATTTGAAATTTTAATATAATTTTTTATTGATGTAATATGATTAGAGTGAGTTTGGTAATTACTAATAATTTTCTAAAAATAAAATGTGACAATTATGATGGAACATACCAAAAAGAAAAATGAGACATAATTAGTAGGACAAATGGAGTAATTATATTTTAGCATTTGAAATTTAAAGTTTAGAATTTGGAGTTTGAAATTAATGGTAAAAATAAATTAAATTGGGAGTAATTTTGAGTAATGGTGTTTGGTGATAAAATTTAAAATTAGAGTTTAAATATTGTAGTTTGAAAAACTAAAAGTTGGAAAGATGAGCTGAAATTAGAGTTTGGATATTAAAATTTAGTGGTTACTGAAGTTATCGTTCATTATATTTAGGTTTTAAAGCTATTTTTAGTATGTATTTTAAAAGTTAACGCTAAATGCAGCGTGTCTTCCAACCATTATGGTCTAGCAAGCAACTTTTGATAATTTTTGGAGCTTCGGGAACTCTAAAATTTAGTATATCAAAATATTAACCTGTTTATATTAGCTTTTAAAATCTGTATCTATTTATAGTAATTTTGGGACCTTTCCATGATAATAATTCAATATAATTAAATCTTTTAAATATTTTAAAAATTACAAATATTTCTAAAAAATATTTTATTTAAAACAAAAATCTACATCCCCTATCAAAATCTACAGCTCTAGCTCGCAGCTAAAGTAAGAGTCTGTTCTGCATGCAATTTTTGGAAGTTTTGAGAACTTTGAAGAGCTTTAAATTTTATATCAAAACAATAGCTCCGTTCAGCACACTAGCTTTTAAAAGTCTTAGTTGTGAATTGCTAATCCAAAAAGCTCAGTAATCAGAAGCTACATTGAATAGCTTTTGAAATCTTTCGAAAGCTGCTTTCCAATTTAATTAATTTTTCTCTTCAAATTATAGTTTTTTACAGCTACAGTTACTTTTACCAAACACTTATGCAAAACCTGATATCTACAGCTTCTACAGCTCTCTACAACAATAGCTCACAGTTACAGTCCGCAGCTATAGCTCTACGTATATAACAAACCCTTAGTTTTACAGAACACACCCTATATATATCAACTTAGCAAACTCGAGTGTACAACTTTTTCTTGTTTAATAAGTGAATTAACTCGAGCTTGAATAGTTTATTGAATGTGTATAAAATAAAATTTGCCTTGGATAATTTAATTTAAATAAACGACCCGAATTTGAATAATTAACGAGTCAAACTGAAATTAAGTTTGAAACTAACTAGTTTATCACCCGAATTTATCAACTTTTTAAATAATTTACTACATTCTTATAAAAACATTTCAATAAAACATCTATTAAAACTTTGTCGAATTTAAGAAAGTGAGCCCGAGTTAGTTCATTTATTTATTTTTAACAACTCTGTTTATAATCATTGATCTATATCTACATCTATCTATTTATATATATATATATATATATATATACTAGTTAAAAAAGCTGTGCAAATGCACAGCGCACTGAGGGGTACAACCGCTCATGGGGGAAAAGAAATAATTACAGGTAAGTGTATTGTGGGTTCTTTACAAAAATGGTGGAATACACCTTATATACTATTTTCCAAAATACTTATTGCAGGAGAGAGATGCAAAATACCCCTGAAATCGTTTCACAAGACCTGCTGTAATTTTTCGCATCCTCAATCTAAGCAGGTGTTGAACCACATAGTTCCTAAAAGTTATTGAAAGGATAAAAGAGTTTAAATAATAACCAGAGCTAGCTTAAACTATTAAAAGAGGCATGTTGTATTTCTCCCTACAAGCAGATTACCACCATGAACTTTAGTTTATATATTTTAGAAAAGCATAACATGAACGAATCCAAAACCAATAACTCGCACACAATGCATAAAGTTGCAACTACTTCTTGAGAAAATAGAAGCAGCAAGCTAAATGCAGCATACCAAATAGGAAAATCTTCTTCAATGCACTGATGACTGATCATCATCTGCAAGACATACTGGTACAAGATGTTTTGCACCTGTATGACATAAACAAGCATAAGCTGCTAACATTTGCCTGGTGAGTCAAAAATAACAAAGCTAATGAAATATTAAGATGATCCACCAACATGAGGGAAAAATCTTTTGACCTATAGCCTATAAGATAGAACACAATTTAGACAGAAGTTAGACATTTTATAATTTAAGACGTGAAATTATAACATCCAGACTAAAAAATCAGACACACTGCAAAGAAAAGATAAATGGTAGAGGAATGCACTTTCGCAAACGAAATATACCTTGGTCACTAAGTTGTTCATCAATTACCTTTCCACTCTGTTTCAAAAAAGAAATCAGTAGAAAATTATCCAAAGTGATTTACACTAAAGTCTGCCACAATAACCTCAATAATTTGAAGAAAACATTATGTATGTTACTCCCAAAAAATATCAAACACAAATGATAACATCTAAAAGTGTAGTTTTGACAAGATATCTTGCTGAAATGTTCATATTGGCGGTTACCCAGATTGAATACGCCATAAGAAAGTTCTTAATGACAACTCGACAAATGTATCTTCAAGTTACAATTCCACGAACTTATCCAAGGGAATCCCCATCTTAAAAAGCTATCAATTCAGTAAAGAGAAACAATAAGTAAGTTCAGATGCCTGCTCCAAAAATCAACTTAGTGTTTCACCTATTGTATGTCAACAGAAGCTGAGCTCCAGAACCCCTCCAAAGCTTAAGGATTCCTCTAGCTGAATGCCTGCTTCAAAAACAATGGATGAAATCACAGTAAATCAGTGACAAAACAGTGAAGCAAAACCGAAGCACAAGTGGGAAAAAAAATCCAGTAATGAACAAATATGCATAGGGTTTGATTAAAAATTTTGGACATAACAATGGGGTGAAAGCAAGATGAGTGTCATATAATTTCTGTGCAAGTTCCAACCCAAAAAAGGAAAATCAAGCAAATGGATCATTTAGTAATAACAAAGAATTTAAGCTCTTCTGGTGCCAACAGTACATGATGATTCAATTTTCCTAGCTTTGAGGTCATTAGCAAAACATATCTATTAATCTGATAAAAATCTACCATGTTACAGTAATAACGAGGCATTTTATAACAATCAGAAATACAAACTGCCCTTGTCAAGGTCAGTAGTCATCAAAGTAGTAGAATTAAAGAGTATTAACACACAAACATAAAAATAAAAATAAGAAATAAGAAAAGCTACCGTTAAAAAGGTTAGTGATTGATGACAGACCCCATTAAAATGACATCCAGATTCTGCCATGCTTATCATATATCAGCAGTCACCTTTTCCTCCAAAGCCGTTGATGTCATTGTCTATCAGTAGTAAGCTTACTGGTAAGTATAGGCAGGGAAGTTGACCGGAGAGACAGGGTATGATCCAACAATGGCTGGTGGGGGAGGAGCCTCGGGTGAGTAAGCATAAGGGGGGCTGCTCCGGCTGCCATGTCCATAAACTGCAGGGACTGGACATGAGCAGGGAACTGACTATGATAGGGAGACCTGATATATGTAGGAGATGGAAAAGATGAGACATAGGTATTGGTTGAGCGTCCTGCCTTGGCTGGAGGCATGGGGCCTCCATTGTTGGCTCTTGTTCTCTTGGCTGCAGGGATTGCTGGCTTCTTCTTCTCGATCTTGGCCTTCTCTAATTGCTCAAGGCGCTTCTTGAGATTCTCCGGTGGGAATTCAGCCTTGAGTTTATACTCTTCAATGCACTTGAGAACGGCACGAATGGCTGATTTCTCTTTCTTGGCAACCATGTGCTGTTACAATTTGACAAACAATGATCAGCAATAGATGGAATCAACCACCAATCCAAAACATGCAGGCAAGCTTGCTTGCAAGTGGGGGTCTGGGGCACTCATGTAAACAATGCAAGTCGAAAATGCTTTCAGAAATGTGCATGTGCATGTGTGTGAGTGCATCAGCCACTTCAATAATACAGCCAAGAAGCATACATCAAAAATAATTCAACTTATGGTGTCTAGGATGTTTGGAATACGGGTGGGGGAGCACAAGGGGTCTAGTGTTGATAAAAAGGAAACAGATAGAACAATTTAAGTCCATACGTACTGGAACAATAGACAGGGTAGAGTGAGAGCATTGAATGGCATGAATAGTTATTAACAATCTAAAGCGAAGTTGTCAATATTTGAAACAAACATTCTTTGCATATTAACTTATTAAGTACATAATTTGAGAGCGCATGGGCAATTGAAACCTTAGAAGAACTGTTATGTATTCAGGGTGTAAAAATGAAACACTCACAGCAGCACGGCCTGGATTGTTGGGATCCTCGGAAATCGAGGTAGCAGCCTTTTTTGCATCCTTAAGAAGTGCCTTCAGCAGTGGGACATGTGGGAATTTGTCAGCAAGGCCGACTTCATATGTAAAATGTACAAATGTACAGCATCAACCTGTTGTCCCTCTCCAATTAGTTCTTCGATCATATCTGCAATAGGCATTGAACTGTACTGAGACACTCTTGCAAAATGATGTTTGACAAGCTTAATTTATACAAAAAGTATATCCAACTGTACATGTAGAAACTAAAATGAAAGAGAGAGAGAGAGAGAGAGAGAGAGAGAGACGTCTGACAAACTCAGGAACATTGCTGAACCAACTTATTAAACATCCTGGTCAGTGTTGAGTATCCTGAACCAACTTATGAACACCGAAATTATCCACAAAAATGTCAAAGAAAAGTTCATTTTAGTTGTAATATTAGCAACTACAAACTTATCAAAGCTATTTAACCTGTACATATAAAATCTGTGTTGCTTATCGATTAAAAAATGGTTGATATGAATAAAAAGTATATCCAATTCTAACATCCTGATCAAATTTGATAAAAAAAAACTTATTTGATATGAACTAATATTATTAAATAGCTTTTAACCTGTGTTGAGCCTACAAATTTTGCCTAAACTCTAATATTATTTAACCTGTGTTGCACATTTGATATATTTAATAATATATCAAAGTTATAAATAGTTCAAGCAAATGAGACCTGTGTTGCTAACATCCAGACAAAGCTATTTAATAAGTATGAACTAAAATGGACAATCCTTATCAAAGCTATTTAGCCAACTACAAACTTATCAAAGCTATTCAACCAAGTGGACAACTAACTTTTTGTATATGAATTAACGCAGCCAAATTTGATATCAAGCACAATGTACAATGGAATGAATAAAGAACATCCTGATCATGTTGTGGTGCTCAAGCGTTGAAGACCAAAAAGGTAATATAAGAAGCACAAAATCAAATCAGAAGACCATTCAATCAAACAAAGTAGAAACCAAAGTTCAAAGCATGCAAAAAACTTACAACAGATTCGACAATTGAGGCATCCTTGGTAGATTAGACTTACAGGCCTTCCAAATTTCACTTATGTTTATCCTCTATTCTGTACAAACACCAACAAAATGTATGGCTACATCCTACAGCTAATTACCACCACATAATCTCTAATTTTATTATTAAAAAATCAATCACGGAGGATACCTCATTTACTCCAAAGAGAGCATATTTTCTCAACACTAAACAGGTAACAAGTTCAAGTATAATCATCGAAGTGCCTAAAATCCCTACAACAATCAAGATTTCACAGAAAACAAGCTCGCTCCAAGCCTCCAACCAGCATTCACGAATTCGTGCTAATTAACCACATCAATAATTCAGAATTCACCTTGCCGCTCAATAGAATTCGGTTCCCAGGCCACCGCCGCTGCAAGAAACCGAATTAATCGAGCATTCCAAATTGTAAATCACACAAGCAACCACGAAAAAAGGGGGGGGGGGACGGATCCATACCTTTGCAAGTGAACGGATATCCATCGGTCATCAGTTCCAACAATCTTTTGGGTAGAAATATACACGAAATTGTTATAAAGGAGACTAATTGAAACCTAGCAACAACAAAACATACAAATATGTACTATTTGAAACATAAATAACACCATATCCTAGCAATTATGAACATGAAGCAAAACACTATCGAACAATCCCCAAAACAAAAGAAAAGAAAAAAGGCCACAGAATCAATTTGACGAAAACACTCGAAAATAACTTATTCAGCGATAAAACCAAGCTCCAAATACTTTTGTTAGGGATATTTTTAGTATTGTGAAGATGTTCGTCATTTTGGCCGTTGTTGCAACATCGTGTCAACAACGCTTTATTATCTTATTTGGAAAAAGCACAGGATAGTACAGTGACGTGGCATTTCCCCTAGCAGGCCTTAGAGGGTTTTAGATGGGCCTTAAACCCATATAAATACCTGTCTTCGTCCTTGAGGGTGTATGAGAGTGTGTAGCCGCAATCACAGTATACTTTACAGAGAATTAACAGCTTCAAGAGCTGTGATTATGGTGTTTTGAGAGCTGCTGAAGAGAAACCCCCTGGTTTACGTTGTTTGCAGAAGGCACCAACAACCATCCTGCTGCTGGTATATCTTTACTTGTTGTGTCTTCTACATTCTTTATGGGGTAATTAGGATTGTGTTTAGGCATTTCTTAGATCATTGGTTTGTAAACACAATCGGTGTGTAGTGTAGGTGTCTTAGCACCTTTGAGCTTAATTTGATTGATTAGCTAGGTTCATCAAACACCACTTTAGTACCTGCCGATGAATTGTTTGCATTAGGGTAGATAGTTGATGCTCCCTTGTGTTCTTCCTAGTCTATTTGGGTAGATAGGAGAGTTCATTGGAATGCAAGGGTATGTAAAGTGTGATTGACTCTCGTTCAATCAGTTTGGTGGTGATCTAGTGGAATCCCTGGCTTGGTGCCCCCAGATGTAGATCAGTGGATCGAACTGGGTGATCAAATCTCTTGTGTTCCTATTTTCATTCCGCACTCTGTTTCTTGTGTTTGCCTCTGGTTGTATTTTGCTGGTTGTTGAGACATCGCTCAAACAACTCTTACAGGGTTTACATATTCTGGTTGGGCCTGTCAATTGGTATCAGAGCAGGGCTCTAACATTTAGCTGAGTCCGGTCCAATATGAATAGAGAAGGTGGCTCTGTCTCGAGACCTCCTCTGTTTGATGGTTCGAATTATCCATTCTGGAAGAATCGAATGAGGATATTTCTTAAGCACACTGGTGTAGATGTCTGGAACGCTGTTCTAACACCCTGGGAACAACCTATGAAAGAGGTCCGCACGCCTGCTACTGAAACCTCTGCTGCCATTACTACTTTTGTTCCTGCTACTCAAGAAGAAATGTCAGCTGCTCAGAAGAACAAGGAACAAGGGAACAACACGGCATTGAATTGTCTATTCAATTCTGTGGATGAATCGCAATATCACATCATTTCGAACTGTGAGACAGCTTATGAAGCCTGGATTGCTTTGGAAGCAGCCTATGAAGGATCTTCTGATGTTCAAGCCTTGAAGCTTCAAAGAATTGAGTCTGCCTTTGATAGCATTCGGATGCATGAGGATGAGAATATTGCTGCCTATCATGCTCGGTTTAAGAAGTTGGTCAATGAGGCTCAGTCCTTTGGCTTGAAGTATGATAATGCAAAGTTGGTTCGAAAGATGCTGAGGACAGTTACTCGTAGATATCAATCTAAGGTGTCGACTCTTGAAGAACTTGAGAAGACCAAATCCTTTACTCTTGAAGCATTGGTTTGTTCACTTCAGACTTTTGAAATGAACTACTTGGAAGAGGAGCCTACACGTAATCTAGCCTTCAAAGTTGAAGATGAGATTCAGTGCATCGACAATGAAGAGAAAGCTTACCTAACCAAGAAGTTGGCAAGGATGTTACAGGACAAGAGAGCCAAGAAGCTGAACTACAAGAAAGATGATAAAGGACGTTATCAGCGAGGTGTTTCATCATCCCGTGAACAACCTTCCAAGCATAAGTCAGATAACTCCTATGATAAGAGGAAGGGTTACAAGAAGATGGAATTACCTGAAACTTTCAAGAATTTAAAGTGTTACGATTGTGAAGGTGTTGGCCATAAAGCCTCTGAATGCCCTACTGCTAAGAGAAGGGTTGGAAAAGCTCTTCAAGCTACCTTAAGTGATGGTGAGGTCAGTTGTTCGTCTAAGGAAGAAGGAGATGACAGCGAGAATGAGGAAATGATAGCCTTTACAGTGAAAGACGTTGTTCTAACAACCGATGACACTCTATCCAAACACTTGTCTGATACAGAGTCTCATGAATCCGACAGTGATGCTAGTAGATATGACTATGATGAACTTCTTGCAGGTTATGAATCAGTGAAAGAAGATCATGCTGTTGCTGTTGCAGAGAACAAGAAATTGCTTGATCAAAAGGGAGATCTACTGATTCTTATTGATGAGAAGGATGCTGAAATCACAAGTCTCAAGAAATCTTTGGTTACTATGACTACTGAGAGAGATACTCTACTGGAGGAAAACACTGCTTTGCTTGCCAAAACCCAGAAGATAGATAACATGGTTAAAGGCAAAGACAAGCTGGATGCGATCATTAGTCAAGGGAAATCACCATCCAATAAAGAAGGTATTGGATACAAGCGCAATGCTAGACCTAACAAGAAAGCTGCACCTACCTTTGTGCGTGCAGGTACACTTGAGACCAGCTCATCCAAAGCACCTGATAAAGATGATTGTTCAGAGTCCCCCAAGAAGAGCAAAGACTGCCCTTATTGTAAATTCCAGGGTCATCCTGTTCAACTCTGTCAAAGACTTACCCAAGATCTTCTTGGTGGTCGCCCGGTTGTTTGGCCATCGCTGGAACTACAGAAGCAAGTCAAACTTACTATGATGTGGATTCCTAAATCCAAGATTGTCCCCAAGATGTGTCTCGTTGTACTCTCGGCTCAGAAAGGACCCAATGATGGTAAGTGGTACTTTGACAGTGGCTGCTCTCGACATATGACAGGTAAAAAGGATTTCCTTCTTGACTATGTTGAATCTGATTGTGGAGAAGTACTCTATGGAAATGGTGCACGTAGCAAAATTTGTGGATATGGGAAAGCAAAAGGTGCAAACATGGGGTTCCTAACTACTGTGTACTATGTTGCTGATCTATCTACAAACCTAATTTCCATAAGCCAACTTTGTGATGAGAAATTTTTTGTTGGTTTCACTGATGCGGATTGCATGGTTATTGATCCCGCATACAATTTTGTTATTAAGGGAGTTCGATCATCTAACAATTGTTATGTCTTAAAGCCTGCTGTGGAATCAGTCTTTCTGTCTCAGGTTGAAACAGCAAAGTTGTGGCATCAAAGGTGTGGGCATATGAACTACAAATCTCTTATCCAACTTAGCAAATCTGGCGTTGTTCGAGGGTTGCCCAAACTACAGAGCAAAGCCAAGGTAGTCTGTGGTGCTTGCACTAAGGGTAAACAAATCCACTCATCTCACAAAGTAGTGGATACAATACAGACCACAAGGTGCCTTGAGCTGTTGCACATGGATTTGATGGGACCAACAGAAGTGCCTAGCCTAGGTGGTAAGAGGTACATCTTAGTATGCGTTGATGATTTCTCTCGTTATACTTGGGTTGATTTCTTAAAATCCAAAGATGAGGCTGTGTCAGTGTTCTCCAAGCTATCTTTAAAGATCATGGCTGAGAAGGATCTCAAGATAGGGCGTATTCGATCTGATCATGGAAAAGAGTTTGAAAATCAGTTGTTCGCACAACTCTGCAACAACCTTGGTAATGCTCACGAATATTCAGCCCCACATACTCCACAACAGAATGGCGTAGTTGAGCGTAAGAACCGTACTCTCCAGGAGATGGCTCGATCTCTTCTCCATGCTAGTAACCTTGGGAAACGTTTTTGGGCTGAAGCTGTCAATATTTCTTGCTACATCATCAATCGTGTGTACATGCGACCTCAGACAACCACTACTCCTTATGAGATTTGGAGAGGAAAGACTCCTAACATCTCTCACCTTCATGTCTTTGGAAGCTTGTGCTATGCTTTGAAGGATCGAACTATTGTCAAAAAATTCGATTCCAAATCTGATGAAGCTATTTTCTTGGGATATTCCGTGGATTCAAGAGCCTACCGTGTTTATTTGAAGAGAACTTCAAAGGTTATTGAAACTATTAATGTTGTCTTTGATGATGCTAATCTCTCTGCAGGCTCAGTCTCTCCTCATGATGATGATGATGATGATGATCCAATTCGGATTATTCCTCATGTCTCCTCAAGTGCCTCTCCTGAAGTAATGCCTCCCTCCGATCCTATTGATGTTTCTGATACTGAAGATGGTGATCCGGTTGTTGATACAACTGATGAACAACCTTCAGCTCCAGATTCTCCTAAAAGGAGAGGTCCAAAACGTGGTCCACGAGCACCTAAGTATCACTCTAAGGATGATATCATTGGCGATCCCTCTGGTCCTAGACAGACTCGAGGTCATCAATTAAACATTTCTGAATTGGCAAATATGTGTTTTCATATTATGCATTGTTTTGTTTCATCTATTGAACCTAAGAATGCTAATGAGGCTTTGCAAGATGAGTTTTGGATAGCTGCCATACAGGATGAATTGCTACAATTTAAACGCAATGATGTTTGGGAGTTGATGGAACAACCAACTGGTGTGAATGTCATTGGCACTAAATGGGTTTTTCGCAACAAGACTGATGAACATGGGAAAATCATTCGCAATAAAGCTCGCTTAGTTGCACAAGGCTTTACTCAGATTGAAGGTCTAGATTATGATGAGACATTCGCTCCTGTTGCTCGCATCGAGGCTGTAAGATTATTACTTGCTATCTCTTGCTCTCTTGGTTTTAAATTGTATCAAATGGACATCAAAACCGCCTTTCTGAATGGCTACATCAAGGAAGACATCTATGTGTCTCAGCCACTTGGTTTTGAATGCCCTGATCATCCTGACTATGTTTATAAGGTCAAGCGTGCTCTTTATGGTTTAAAGCAGGCTCCACGTGCCTGGTATGAACGCTTGTCTACATATCTCCTGGCTAAAGGCTATGTGCGTGGTAATGTTGATAAGACGTTGTTTGTACAACGTACAAACAACCATCTATTAGTCGCACAGATTTATGTGGATGATATTGTTTTTGGCTCTACTTCAGATGTACTTCGAGATGCTTTTGTACTCTCCATGCAAACTGAATTCGAGATGAGTATGATGGGTGAGCTCACATTCTTCTTAGGGTTACAGATTAAGCAAACTTCTGATGGGATTTTTCTTAATCAAGAGAAGTATGTTGGCACCATGCTTCAGAAATTCAAAATGGAAGATTGCAAGATTGCCAGATCACCCCTTGGTCAGCATGACAAGATTACCAAAGATGAATCTGGGGTCTCTGTTAATCAAAAAATGTACCGCAGCATTATTGGAAGTCTCTTATATCTCACTGCTAGTCGTCCGGATATCTCCTTCAGTGTTGGTGTGTGGCTAGATATCAATCCGATCCTAAGGAATCCCACCTTCGTGCTGTGAAATGGATTCTTCGTTATATTAAAGGTACTCCTGGCCTTGGTCTCTGGTATTCTAAACGGTCTTCATTGGAGCTCATTGGTTATACAGACTCGGATTGGGCTGGTTGTTCTGACGACCGAAAATCAACCACTGGTGGTTGCTTTTACCTTGGACAGAACTTAGTCAGCTGGTATTCTCGTAAGCAAAATGTTGTTGCTTTATCTACTGCGGAGGCTGAATATATTGCTGCTGCACATTGTTGTACTCAATTAATTTGGATGCGTCAAATGCTTCTGGATTATGGTATTTCCCTGGATGATTTCCTTATTCACTGTGATAACACCAGTGCCATTAATATTTCCAGGAATCCAGTCCAACACAATCGAAGTAAACACATTGACATTCGATTTCATTTCATTCGGAATTTGGTTGAAGATGGTCTCTGCAAGATTCAGCATCTCTCGTCGTTGGAACAACTCGCAGACATCCTCACAAAGAACTTGGAGACATCTCGATTTGAGTCCCTGAGGCGCAGTTTGGGCCTCTGTTTTTCTCACTGAATGGGTATGACTCGGGCGGGCCAATGCTCTACTTGATTTCTTATTTTCTAGGCCCATGCCCAAGCCCAGGGGGAGATTCTTTCCCACCGATTGCGACGGTTGCCGGTAGCTCCACTACTCATAACACGTCTCCACTCTCTCTCTCCCCAGTCGACTCTGCAGATACTCCAGTTTCCCCCATTCCTTGCGAAATTTGAATTCTCACTAGCAATGGCATCCCCTTCTCACTCCAATATCACTCCAGATGATGTCGTTGATGCCCAGCCTCTCGCCGTTGATGACTCGCTCTATAAGGCTCGACTTGCTGCACAATCGCCTGAGGATGATCAGTTTCAAGATGCTCAGGAAGACGTTGATGCTGCAATCGATGATTATTTCGCAGCTGATCCTGATGACGCGGATATGGAGGTCCATCCTGACACTGAGCAGGGTTCTCACCCTCAACCTCCCTCGGACTATGTTGAGACTCCATCGGTTGGCGCAGATCCAAAAGCGGATGTTCCAACAACAGCAAACCCTAATACGGGTGCTGGAAGTTCGACATCTCCTCCGGTCCCTGCCCCCGGTGCGTCTCCGTCCGCTCCTGTTCCTCCTGGTACCAGTTCGCCTCTTTCGCCATCAGCTGTTGCCACTGGTGATGGGTTGCTCATGTTGGATCCTGAATTGAATGCTCCGCCTCACTCTGGGACTGCACAATAAGTTCCATTTGGTGGGTCGCCTACTGAGGATGTTCCAACTACTGAGGAACAACCTTCTCGGGTTGATACTGATGATATTCCACTGGATGAGATTAGGAGATCACTTCGTGAGAAAGGGAAGCGCAAGGCTATTCCGACACCATCCAAACAACCTTCGAAGAAGAAGTCTAAGAAGGGCCCTCCTAAGAAGAAGTCTGCCCCTGTTCTCCAGGAATCCGATGCCCATTCTCCTCTGTATTTCTCCGCTGATGGAGAAAGGTATGCCTTGGAAACCCTTCACTCTCGTGGTTTCATATCTGAGGAATGTTATGTGCATCCCTATTATGATCAAATTGGTTTTTCTGAATATCTCGAGAAGAAACATCTTTCTATTTGGGCTACTTCACTTAAGCGTTATTCTCCTACTGTTGTTCGTGAATTCTATGCCAATTTGCATCCTGATATCCTTGATCCTGTTTCCCCTTGGTACTGTAAGATTTACCTTCGTGGAGAGTTGCTTGACTTTACTCCCTCTGTTTTGAATGAGTTGTTGGAACTTCCTACCAACACTGATATGAACAACCCCTTTGATCTGCTTAATGCTGAGCTAGCTACTATAGCCTCTACTATTTCTGCCTCTAAGAAATCTGCTTTTGGTAGACGTGCTATGAGTCCTTCAGACCTTTCTATGAAATTCAATTGTCTATTTCGGATTGGAGCTTCCAATTTCTTACCTACATCCAATGGGAAAATTCTTGTATTCCATTGATGAGTGTCCTGAGATCCTTAACTATGGTTACCTGATCATTAAGCATATGTTGAGGTTCTCTCATGACAAAATTGAGAAGAATACCCAATTGCCTTATCCTGCTCTCATAACCCTGTTTGCCCATTCCTGCCATTTGCTTGCCTCTAATGAAACTTTCATTAAAGTCAAGAAACATTTACCCTCTGATAAGCTTAAAGGTCTTCATAATGACTTTAAGCTTGGGCCTCAAAAACTTGGATCAGCTCTAGTTGATCACATCAGAACTGAGCTGCAACAGGTTGAAAAGGAACTAGGCATTCTGAATGACAAGCAGATGGGCCTGAAGAGGAAGGTTCGAAAGCTGGTTGCCCTACTTCCACACTCTTTTGATGCTCCAGCTGAGGGGGAGGATGATTCTGAGGGTACTCCCTGATCTGCCAAGTAAGGGGGAGTGACAGTGGATAGGATTGCAGGACTGCTGATTGTTTCACTGATGTTGGAACACCTTTTGTATTTTCTGGTTTTCAGACTATGGATATTCTGGTTTTTTTTTTTGGGAATTCTGTAATTGGTGGATTTCTTGGATATTTCTCTGGGCTGTTATTGAATACTCTTCTGGTTATTGGTATCTTTTATGAATGGATGTTTTTTTGTCTATGCCTGTTCTTCTTCAACTCATATTGTTTGTGGCATGATTACTTGTTGAGATTCTTCTGCTCTCTGCTCATTATTATGACTGTCTGTGCTTTCTCCACTGTTTTGACTACTTGGCCCGATCATCTCCACAAAGGGGGAGATTGTTAGGGATATTTTTAGTATTGTGAAGATGTTCGTCATTTTGGCCGTTGTTGCAACATCGTGTCAACAACGCTTTATTATCTTCTCTGGAAAAAGCACAGGATAGTACAGTGACGTGGCATTTCCCCTAGCAGGCCTTAGAGGGTTTTAGATGGGCCTTAAACCCATATAAATACCTGTCTTCGTCCTTGAGGGTGTATGAGAGTGTGTAGCCGCAATCACAGTATACTTTACAGAGAATTAACAGCTTCAAGAGCTGTGATTATGGTGTTTTGAGAGCTGCTGAAGAGAAACCCCCTGGTTTACGTTGTTTGCAGAAGGCACCAACAACCATCCTGCTTCTGGTATATCTTTACTTGTTGTGTCTTCTACATTCTTTATGGGGTAATTAGGATTGTGTTTAGGCATTTCTTAGATCATTGGTTTGTAAACACAATCGGTGTGTAGTGTAGGTGTCTTAGCACCTTTGAGCTTAATTTGATTGATTAGCTAGGTTTATCAAACACCACTTTAGTACCTGCCGATGAATTGTTTGCATTAGGGTAGATAGTTGATGCTCCCTTGTGTTCTTCCTAGTCTATTTGGGTAGATAGGAGAGTTCATTGGAATGCAAGGGTATGTAAAGTGTGATTGACTCTCGTTCAATCAGTTTGGTGGTGATCTAGTAGAATCCCTGGCTTGGTGCCCCCAGATGTAGATCAGTGGATCGAACTGGGTGATCAAATCTCTTGTGTTCCTATTTTCATTCCGCACTCTGTTTCTTGTGTTTGCCTCTGGTTGTATTTTGCTGGTTGTTGAGACATCGCTCAAACAACTCTTACAGGGTTTACATATTCTGGTTGGGCCTGTCAACTTTAAATG
Organism: Hygrophila difformis; assembly: GCA_030278955.1. Classification (NCBI taxonomy): domain Eukaryota; kingdom Viridiplantae; phylum Streptophyta; class Magnoliopsida; order Lamiales; family Acanthaceae; genus Hygrophila; species Hygrophila difformis. The sequence continues at coordinate 27,139,838 of JAOANR010000004.1, read as the reverse complement.
GAAAAGCGGCGCACAATTAAATCTCACCTGCATGCTCTATTGTCGAAAGACAACAGCTTCTCCGTGGCCTAAACAATGCTCGAACAACTTATTTTGGATGGACAAGTCACCTAGAAACTTCACCTCAGCCTGCCAAACATACACATTTCAGATAAATCATAATCAGAGTAGATGGAACAGGAAAACGAGCAAAAAGGTATAGAACGCAACCAAACCAGACAGAATGTTAACCGATCAGTACCTGGGCACAAGGCGTCCCAGGCGGCGAAGTAAAGGCAAGAATCAACGCCGGCGAGCGAGCAGGGCAGACAGTCGCTTTGCAATCGAGACAACGTGAGTGCAGCGGTGATCGCGGAGGCAGGCAGGGAGCGACGACGCTGCTTATCTGTGAAGGGATAAGAAACCCACATCGAGTTAAATTATGGTGGTCGTATATATCCTTGAAAACATAGTATAAATTGGAAAAGCACTTTACCGGCGGCAAAAATAACAAGAAACATAACACAAAATAAACCGGCGGGCTTGGCAGCTGAAATCAACCCGATTGAGATTAGGGCATAGCAAGAGAAAATCAGGGAAATTGGCGAGGAAGAAGGCGCCAGAACCAGGGCTTTCCACAAAAAAAGGGGTAAGTCGGGGCAAGGGGAGAAGAGCGAATCACAGCAGCCCGTAATCCGAAGAAGAAGGCCTAATTCGAAGAAGAAACCCCAACCAACAAACACAACACCCAATCACCGAAAACCCAAATTCCTTACGTAACACAACACCCAATCACCCAAACCCCCAAAACAATAACCCTAAAACTAAAATTACAGTAAATCCTTACCTTAAAAAGCCACAACCGACATCAGGTACTGGAACAATCGACGAGCGGCGGAAGGAAGAATCCAACTTCGGGCAGCGGCGGACCGTGTGGAGGCAAGGACGACACGACACACAGGGGAAACGGCGGCGGAAAAGGGAAGCGAGAGCAAATCCGAATTGAGGAACGAGAATCGTCGGAGGAAGGGAATGAATATCTGGATTAGACCGAATAACATTTGGACCCGATGGCCACGATTCCATCTCAGCTCCACTTTGTGATCCAACGCTCTAAAATCACAAATGAGCGGCTACGATTCAAATTCAATTACGACGGACGGTTGAGATTTCAAATTGGGTTTGGAACTATTTGCCAAATTCTCTTATAATATATAGAGATATATATATATATATTCTTATCAATTATCTACTCCATCCGTCCCATTAATTTTGTCTACATTTTCTTTTTGAGTTGTCCCAATAAAAATAATCACTTTCTATTTTACGCAAATTAAATCAACATTAACATTATCAGAATCTTAATTGTTCCCCACAAAAACAATTATTTTTTATTTTCTGCAAATGTCCAATGTATTTGTTTAAATATTTAGTTGTTTTGAGTTTAGTGTAAATGATTGAAGATGAATTATTGTTCGATGTGACATTTATGGCAAAAAGACCCAAATCGTCCCATAATTTTCCAAAATTTTCCAAAACGTCCCACAAAAATTAAATTAACCTAATCCATCCCATAATTTCGTTAATCTTAGCCAATTCGATCCCAAGCACCCCTTAATTACAATGGAAGCTGACGTGACACCTAATTAGTGTGGTCAACGGTTTTTGACCCTAGTGAGTTGTCACTAAATGCCATTTGGATCATCCACGTCTGTATTGGGGGTAATAAATGCGTAAATACCCACTACCACCGAACCCTAAAGCACTTTCTTCTTCCCAAATTCCATTTGAAGGCTCGGCACACCCCTTCATTCCTTCAGTCGTTTTGGGCGGTTTCTCCCAACATCCCTAAACCCCATTCACGAATCGGAGAAGCAAGAGTTGGGCGGGCGTCGTACAATGGCACAGCGAAACCGAGGAAGGCAGGGGACGGAAGTGAGATTTCCGCCATCACCGTTTTGCAATTGTGGAGTCAAATTGTTGATGCGTGTAGTGGAGAGTCCGGAAAAGGCTAGCTACGGAAGGGTGTATTATAGTTGTCGTACGTGTGGGTTCTTCAGATGGGCATACCCTGTTGAACCTTTTTGGGCACACGATGAAAGCTCCATCCAATCCCCTGCCGCGTCGGCCAACAGGAGAACGAACGGGAAATTTTGGTGCGCCTGAGGATATCACTGAAGTATCATCGCCAATGCCCCATTGTAAACAGGAGGTGGCTCTGACTAAGTTGTTGGTGGTGTTATGTTGCCTTCTTGCATTCACTGTTATTTGTCTTATTTGTTGATTGGTTTCGAAATGATTGGTGTGGAGATGCTCTGTTACAAGTAACTTGAAGTTTGAATTGTGAAGTGAATGTTGGTGGTGTTCTGTAATATTTTGTTTAAGTGAAATGAAGCTGGTTAAAGTTTGAATTGTGAAGTGAATGTATGATGTTCTGTATTTTGGTGTAATGTTGGTGGTGTAATGTTTTGTTTTAGTGAAGTTTGAATTGTTGGTGGTGTAATGTTTTATTTTAGTGAAATGAAGCCGGTTGTATTTTGCATTGATGGTGTTAGCCTGCATTGTGTTCAACATGTTTTACAGCACGATCATACATTATTGCACTACATAAGAAATGGGGAATTATAATGAAATATAGCACTAACACTGAAATGAGCTGCATGATATATATAATTCATCAATATATCCAAAAACCTGTTACATGTAGAACTCTGTTCAGCACGACAAACATGACATAAGGAGTTCTATCACCAACAGACAAGCATTGACATCCTAGATGAGTGCAAAATGATTACAAGTCCAAACATGGCATAATGAGTTGTAGTTATCACTGCCAAGCATTTACAAAATAGACTAATGTGTTCATCAATTACACGCCAAAAATGTGCCATATGCACAGCCACACATGGCTTAAAGCACTTCAAGTCTTCTTCATACGGTCCTGCTCCATTTTCTTGAGAAGATTGGCAACAGTCATAAACTTTTTGCCATCCTTCATGATGGTTGGAACAGGCCTGTTGTTGCCTTTTGATTGGTCATCTGTGTCCCTAAATTCTGCCGGAACAACTAATTGGAGGCCTTTAGGAGAAGTTGGAACTTGTGAGGCTGCTTGTGTCACACACTCCATCATGTTGTCTTCATGCATCCCTCCACAGTCCACTGCCACCATCGCTCCATCACCCCCTGCCATCTCCGCATTCACTCCTTCTTGCTAGAAGATCCATTTGATACATACAAAAAATAAAAATCACAACAGGTTCAGAACTCTCGAGAGTGATCATAAAACTTAAGACTTTAATGTTTAAATATAACTTACATTTTCTCCTTGGTTGATGTTAGTGGCAGCCGATTTGCAGCCCCTTATGTTGTCCACGGACTCCACACTTTGAACATGTGACTGTCTCCTGTTGTCTCCTCATTTTACTGCCTCGAGGAAGAATTTGCGGCCTGCCAGCTTTTCTCTTTTTGGTCTTTTTGATCTCTTCACCAGCCTCCTTCCTTCTTTCAGTGACCGGTCTCCCTACCTTTTTTCCTTCGATCACAGGTGGAACGATGGGTAGGTGATCTGTTTTTGGCCATTCCTCAATGCTATTCAATGGCAAAACAGGTAATGCATATGCCCTTCGATATGAAACAGCCTCGTAGCACTTATGTATGTATTTCTCTAATGGGTACCTCATGTGATTTATTGAAGCATATGCATGTATGCACAGTATCCCACTAATCTGCCACTTTCTACAACCACAAATACCATTGTCCAAATCCACACCAAAATGTTCGAAATCATTGTAGATGGAATTAACCTGGAAGTTGTTGGCATTTGACTTTGTTGGAACATAGTCAAGTAGCCTACTGTGATATCCATCAAGTATGGTCTGAATTCTTGGGCATAGGAAATCCCTCCATCTCTTTGACTTCTCTGCCATGTCTCTATTCCTTTGAAATCTTGACATTAGATATGTATGTAGCTACTACAACATATTCAGCAAAGGCATCTTCCTAACCTCAACAATATTACCATTGAAATTTTCACATGCGTTGTTGGTGAGGATATCACATTTAGGGAACGAGCTGAAGAAAGCCCTGCACCACTGATTTGGAGGCTTCCCCCTCAACCACTCTTCGGCCTTTGGATCAGCCTTATGTAATTCCGCCATGACCCTCTCAAATGAATTCACAGTGGTGCACTTAGCTGCCTTCCAAAACATCTTCTTGAGCATCCATCCCCTGAATCCTGCTGATTGGAAATTAACCATCAGGTGCCTTGCACAAAACCTGATTTCAGCCCCCGGAAATACATCCTGCTCAGCGTGGATCAAGCCTAAGTTTATACAATATAGAAGTAAAATGTTAGCACCAAAAAATAAATTCAAACAACTAGACCATGAAGGAAGGGAATACCTTTTTGCTTGTCACTCATGATGGTAATCTTTGTAGTGTCTTGGATCTGCAAATCTGATTTCAAATGAGACATAAACCAGCTCCATGTCTCGGTCGTCTCTTTCTTGACAACAGCATATGCAACGGGAAGATAGCTGTTGTTCCCATCAATACCACAAGCAACAAGGAGCACACCTCCATATTCACCCTTCAACCAACATCCATCAAGACAAAGTACTGGCCTGCAGCCTCTAATAAACCCCTCCTTCAATGCATGAAGACAAACGTAAATGCACTCAAACCTATTTCTCCCATAAGCCCCATCAGTTTCAATGACAACAGTTGAGCCCGGATTGCTTCTCTTCACTTCCTCTACAAAACTCCATAGCTTCTCATATTGTTCAGGCCCGGGACCATCTATCAATTTCCTAGCTTTGGCTCTTGCCTTATATGCTTGGTGTGCTGTGACTTGAACCTTTAAGTCCTTAACCGTCTCCAGTCTAAAAGCCTTTATGTTCCTCTTAGGATCGTTCACAAACTTGTCCTTGAATTTATTTGCAAGCCAAGTTGAGCTTACATTCTCCACATCAGGTCTTACCTTGCATGTATGGTCATCCAGAAACTCCCGAATCCTCCAACTTCCTTGGGATGATACCGACGGGCCCCTTAGAATCTAAAGACAATCTTCATCAGCACATCTTGCATATAGTCTCCTATTGTCATTCTTAGGGAATTTCACACTTCTTTTCATATTTATGGCATATGATTGTACTGCCAATTTAAGTTCCTTTTTGGTACTAAAGATCATGCCAACCTTGAACTTTGGATTGAAGATGTCATCTGTGTCAAACAAGGGAAATTCAGCCTTCTCAGCTTCATCTTCATCCGATCCCCGTGGAGTTTTGAGCTCATCACCGCTTACAATTACATCATCATTGTCCCCTGACTCTTCATCACTAACTACTTGCTTTTTCTTTCCCTTTACTCATGGTTGGCAGCATAATCTCTTCCCTCCTTGCCTCTACTCTCTCAAAAACATTTTCTACTTCATCATCAGTTTCAGTCTCCTCATCCCTCATATCATACTCATATGGCTCGTCAGAATCTTCAAACTCACTCAAATTTGCCAAATCATCTTCTTCAGAAATAGCTTCTTCATCCTGGCCCTCATCCTCTTCACTCTTGTCTACCACATACATGTGTATTTCCCTTATGTTGCTTAACGCCCCACAAGCTGCATCGATAACTACTTGCTTCTGGACCAACTTGATTTCACTCCCAACAGCTATGTAGATACTAAATGAATCCCCCGAATGCAAATATTCAGCAAATTTCCTCACAGCTTTCAGTTTCAGGTCCTTGACAAATACATTATCATACTTATATGTAATTGTCTGTGAGGAAATAGTAGAAACGTGCACACCCTTGTCAATTTTACCACCACAGTGAATGCTAAGTGTTACCCTATCTGCGTCGGGCTCTGCAAAGTCAAGGTTCAATGGAACACAAACCCAATAAGAAAGTTACCATCTACTCAACACCACATAGCAATAAATAACAGATTTGAACAAAGAACAGGGCCATATTTTACTTCTATTTCCTATTGTTTTTGTGCGCTATTTTTAGATTTCTTTACTCCCCACATGGGTCCATTGTCGGCACCACACACGATATAAATGAAACCACCTACCATAAAGTTCATTTAACTAAAGAGGGATGGTAAGGACCACACGCATACCACTTTATTCCTACAAGCATACCCTACACAAAGCTATTAACCGCAAAACCCACAAAATGCAAATAGAATCTTACCATAGTCAGGCGCTGGCCAATCGTGCTCATCTTCCGGCCTCAACGTCGCTGCCTTGTTGCCCATTCCTAAAACCTAGCCTCGTTGGCCTCCACCCAGCAAAACCTAGCCCCTTTTGCACCCCAACAGTCAACTCGAGGTCATGGATATGGATAGCCGAACAAAATTTGGTTTTGTCTGAATTTGACACGAACGACGAACTTCCGGAATGGAGGGATTGTGCGCTGTGAGGGAGTGAAATTGGTGTTCGTGAGGGTGAAAGTAATTTGGGGATTTTCACCCATATATCTACATGGAACCGATATCCTAAACCGGTAAGTTCGAACCGCCGCGTATTCAATGAACCGGGTTCAATTCATATTGACCGGTCTATTCCACCGTTGACCACACTAATTAGGTGCCACGTCAGCTTCCATTGTAATTAAGGGGTGCTTGGGATCGAATTGGCTAAGATTAACGAAATTATGGGACGGATTAGGTTAATTCAATTTTTGTGGGTCGTTTTGGAAAATTTTGGAAAATTATGGGACTATTTGGGTCTTTTTGCCTGACATTTATTGTAAAATGTGTTTGAGTATATTGTTGACTATTGGAGGTAGTCTTATATCTCCAAATTTGTATAAATAATTTTTTTTAAAAAAAGTATATTATAAAATTATACAATTAGACAATTCTAAAAAGACCACACTTGACTATTTTTTCTCTTCTTACATCATTATGATAATATAGAATTAAAGTTAAATAATAAATAATGTCAAAAGTCAAATATAACGATTATAAAAGGAATTGAGGGAATAACCAAGTTTACTCACACCACTTTAACTACTAAACACTACTTGTAACACCCCCAAAAATTTTAAACCAATTTTTATGACGTCATTATCCTGTTATCTCACATAAACTGTTGGCCAATCAATTTAAGATCGACAACACTAAGCCTGGTAAACAGAAGATCCAACATAAGCATAATATCATAGTAAAATATCCAAGGCATGAAATCGTGACATAACATATAATCTGGCATACAAGCCATGTAACAGTACACTACCACAGTACTTCTCATAATCTGTCACAACATCAACTACCAAGAATTATAACGGATGAACGGTTCACAGACCAAATCCAACTTCATGGTAGTATTCAGAAATAGCAACAAGTCACAAATAGATAACATAGACTTCCGACAGTAACTCAGACAACATATGACGCAATCCTAACTAGATCAGTCAGCCCCAAACCCATCACCATGATCATGCTTTGCGTCCTCCTCGGGAATATCTATAAGAAAGACAAAACGCAAGGTGTCAGTACATAAGTACTGAGCAAGAGTAGAACTAGCTAGGAAACAGGGAAACAGAAACTTAACAAGATAAATAACAATTTATATAATTGCATAATTAAATAATTAAAATATCACTTCGTCCCATACCGGTGCTTCAACCACGTCATACACAACAAAACAATAATCAGATGAATGATGAATGAAATGCAATGACCTGAGTGCCTATCTATCCTAAATGCAACACATAATATGTCTAGCACGCATTCTAATACCATGGCCGACATTCTTTCCCATTAAGGATCCACCTCTCCTTAATGGTCAAAAGAGATGCCTACAGTGCACCCGCTGCGAGCACTACATGCATAAAGGGTCAAGTGGACTTATGGAGTGGCATCCCCAAGTATCGAACCACATCTAGCGGGTACTGGCCCAGAGCATCTCGCTCTCGAAAGCCCAAATACCCAGAACTGAGTTCTCGAAAGCATAACATACAATCATCACCATAGACATGCCCAAGATAATTAAATAATCAAGTATGCCCAGTTAATAACTCGAAAGCATAGACATGATATCTATATCTTCGAAAGCATAATATATCACCAATCATAATAATATTAAACGCATGCCCAATCTCACAACTCGAAGGCATAAATCACATAATTTACATTATCATAATCCACATGCCCAATCCCAAGATTCGAAAGCATGATAAGGTAATTCCCAAGTCCAACGACTAAGATTTAGATCATGGGTTAGCCAAACCCCACATATCGGCTCGCAACTCTGTTACAGAAATTAGGTTCGAGCTCAATCGACTCTCCCTAGTTTCTAAGGCATGGTAGATTCAATAAATCCAATACCAACAGTCATAACATGTGTACCAGCCATGCTTAGACAAGCTATAAACATTTTCCAAGGCATAAGAATAAGTAATCAAAGATAAGACACGAAAAAAGGCGAAAAATGGAAGAAAACAGCATTTCCGGCGCGCAGATGGCACCCTGAGGCGCCAGTCAGGCATAGTGGCACCTTGATTGGGCGCTTGCAGAGCAGAGGCGTCATTCTGGCGCTTAGACCCATTTTTGGGCGTCGTTATGGCATAACGGCGCCTAGTCTGGGCGCCTGTTATGCGATTTCCACCTTTCTTCTCCCAATTTTCCCCCACTTTGAGCTATGTCTTAATCTTGCCTTAGATTTTGGTGTCCCAATATCTTCCACAACAGTCCTCCAAAGCTCCCCAACACCAAATGCAAGCTACAAATCGAAAATCAACACTAAACATCAAGTTCATCCAATGGCATGAGTTCTTCAAACATGCATCCATTGGAAGCTTCAAAAATTGAAATTACCACAACAAGGGCAAGCGAAAGACTCAACTTAGCTCCCACCACAAATTGGTAACCTTCGAGCAAGTACTCAAACTCCCCACAAGCCAATCTACAAAAATCTTCCACCCACAACACCCAAATTCGTCACCCTCAAAATAGCCCCCAAAACTTGCTTCAAAAACCACCCAAAGGTAAGGTTGTTAAAGGGGAGGTTGGGTGTTCAAATCCCACTACCAACAACCCACCATGGGGTGATGTAATTCACACATGGGGAGGGGTTGGGGTGCATGATCTGCAGGTCATCCCGAGGTATGGTTGTTACATAAAAGTTCAAATCCCACTCCCAACAACCCACCATGAGCTGCAGCTCACATGGTTAACATCCCTACGTTTTGGTGGATATTAAAGGGGAAGTTGGGTGTTCAAATCTCACTCCCAACAACCCACCATGGGGTGTGAGATGCACACATGGGGACAGAGGAAGTGATAGTGATCTCTCTCTCTCTCTCTCTCTCTCTCTCTCTCTCTCTATGATTCCCATACGATGGGGTTCTGCAAGTTTGTTTTCGGGTCTGATTAGGGTTCAATTTGATCGAATTTCTTCCTGTGATTTACTAGTATTTTTGTTCTATGATAGTAGCAATGAGCACGTGACTCAGTCTGCTGTTGTTACGCACGCATACTCGGTGTTCTAATTCTGGACCATATATTGTACTCTTACTCTAGCTGCAGAGGATTTTTCTTGACTGGTTTTATCATAGTTTATGATTTTGAATTACTAGGCATCTCACTACTCAAGCTATTCTTGATTGAAATCCTATTGGATTTGGAATTAATGTAAATTTTAAAACAAGATTTCGGCAACGGACTGTTCAATTCGAACCAAATGATATAACCTTCATTTCTTAATGTTGGCATGATTCCATGATTGTGAAGTTCTTAATTTAGTTGTTTTGCGTCTGTTTATGTTATTAGTGTTTTCTGTCAGTCATGTTACACTCAAACTTGTATGTGTTTGATGTGTTGAATTGGCATTCACTTGTGATGAACATATATGCAAATACTGTGGCATGAGTGCATGACCAGTGTCGTCTTGAACATTTTGGGGGACCCTGAGCGAATGTCTTAATTAGTCCCCATATAGTAATAAAAATAAATTATTTAATACTCCATTCGTCCTATCTATATTGTTTTTGTTTGATTTTTTAACATTGTCTATTATTCAACTTTCACTCAATTTTATTGTAAATATATAATTGTAAAAATAGTCGAGTTTAGTCTTGTTAGATTCATATACTCCTATAGACTTATAACTAGTAAGTAACCCGTCGAGACTCGACGGACATAATTATTTATTTTATATAATATATATACTTATATTATATAAAGTAATACTCCCTCCGTCCCATTTGTATTGTCCCATTTTGACTTTTGACACTGTTAATTGATCAACTTTGACATAATGTTATCACCATTATATAAACAAAAAAATAGTCATGTTCACTCTTGTTAGATTCGTCTAATCGTGTAATTTTGATATATATATATTTTTATAATTTTCACTTTTCAAAATTTTAAGATATTAACTATTAAACAAATGCATTAGACTGCGTGTCCAAAAGTTTCGGTATATTTCAAATGGGACATAGGGAGTAATAAATTGTATTTTGAGTAATGAAAAATGTGTAATGATTTTATATGTATCCGAAAGATGATGAATATGATAATATAATTTAATTATTTTTAAATTTACAAATAAATCATATTATACCGTCTTCTGTTGCTTTTGTGGCTTGTCCGGTACAAACCTAACAATCAATAAAAATAATTATTAAAATAATATTTTTATTTAATTTGAAATTTAAATTAAAATAAAACAAAATTTAAATATAAGTATTAAATATAATATGAAAAATTCCAGAACAATTTACGGAAAATTTCGGTGATGAAAATCTCATTGATAGGGACTAGTATAACACTATCTTTAAAAATGTCTGAATTTAAAGTGGTGCAGTTTATATTTGTATATGTACTCTAAAAAATCATTGCTATAGGATTACCCGTAGAATTTATAATAATATCATCCGGAAAATATCACATCTAATTGTACATCTTCAAAATCAATAGCCTTTACCATCATCTACATCAAGTATCAATTTTGCAAAATTTTTTGTCCTATATAAATTTCATTGTAAACAACATTTCTTGTGGTATCTTGAATTAAACATTCTTAATTACATATTAATACTTTGAGCCACATACTACTAGTGATACGAAGTATTACAACATAACTATTCATGGCTAAAAACTGGTTATGGAAGATAAAGTCCAACATTCTTTAAAGATTTACATTGACTTTTGTTTATAATCATAGCAAAACAAACTGCAAGTTAAACTTTTCTCATTTGAAATCGAATGGGGAATTTGGTTAAATAAGATAGACTCATAATCATTCCACCAATCAATTTTTTTTTTTACTTTCATCGTTTCCCAGAAATTTGTTTAACCTCAATTATATGGTTCCACATCTTGGTTACTAACAACTTACTTCCATTGCATAATTTATTTGATGGATATATTCCTAAGAAGCATGACTATGCAACCATCATTCAACTATATTTCATGATTCGATAATCCAGAACAATGTATTGTGTTTAGATATTCCAGTGAAGATAATTCATTGGCATTATCTATGCTTTCATCCTATTGCAAATATTGTTAAAACTGATATATATACATTTTCATTTGCAGACATACGTTCCATAATGTAATCCTTGATCGTATCAACAATTTCAATGGTAAGGGTTAGTATAGCACTAAGTTGTGCAGTATATATTTGTATAAGTACTCTCAACAATTTCTGCTATAGGATCTCCTTTAGAATGTATAAAATTATCATCTGGAAATGTCACATTTAATTATACATCTCCAAGATCAATATCAGCTTTACCAATTACCATCACCTACATGAAGTATTAATTGTGCAAATTTATGTCATATATAATTTTCATTGTAAACAACATTTCTTGTAGTATCTTGAGTTAATCCATCTTAATTACATATCAATACTTCGAGTCCTCTTTTTCCAGTGACAAGAGATATTGAAACATATAATTGACGTGAGTAAAAACTGGTTTTTGAAGATAGAGTCAAACCTTATTTAAAACATTGACTTTTTATAGTCATAGTAAAACAAACTGCGAGTGAGAATTTGTTCCTCTGAAATCGAATGGGGAATTTACTTAATTCAGACGGGATCATAATCATTCTACCAATAAATAATTTTCATCACAAATAATGAGCTTTGTTTTAATGAGAAGAGATGTTAAATAATTTCTCGGATAAGTTTTTGCAGGTAGAATTCTCATCACAATCTAGTACCAATCTAGAATGTGCAGCAGTTCTACATTTTGAAAGGAGTAAGGGTGCTATTCACTGGATGCTACAGACAACATAATATCACCTCTCATACGAAGGGCTAAACATAATATTTTCCAGATAAATTATCGATAAATATCTTGTCAGTTCCCAACGTAAAGAAAAAAGAACCAACCATCATCGCTATCAACTACAAACATTATTATATTATAAACATTCTTCCGCTTATCAATCAACAAAGGTAATAGCTTAGCAGATTGATCTGCCTTCATTTTTTCCTTATTATAAGATGTCTCTTAAGTATCAATAGATTATCTATTTCAGACATTAAAGCTTCATTCAGTACCGACATTCCAGAGAAAATTTTCAAACTTATAGAATTTGCAGGAATTAGCATTTCTGTAATACCCCCAGAGAATGTATGAAAGAATAGCTTAAAAGAATTGAAAAATCTACTCATGTCAACAAGGTGCACCTTTCTTTTCTGGTGACCATCCCATAAGAACTCCACAGTTAAGCGTGCTTGCTGTGGAGTAGTCTTAAGGATGGGTGACCTCCTGGGAAGTCTCCCAGGGTGTGCGCGAGTAAGGCCAAAAACGCACTGGAAAGAGTTCTGTTGACCTGTGGGGCCAGACTTCAATCCCGAAAGAAGCTCGATGGCACCTCCGGCTCCATAGCGGGCCGGGGTGTTACAGAATGGTATCAGAGCCAACCTGCAATTGCGCGCTGTGCTGGGAGTACCAGTCAGGCGTCTAGCGGGGCCAAGATCCTGAGGGACTTTGATTAGGCGATCGAGGTGCAACGAGGACGTTGCGTTCTCAAGTGGGGGAGATTGTAATACCCCGAGAGAATGTATGAAAGAATAGCTTAAAAGGATTGAAAAATCTACTCATGTCAACAAGGTTGAAACTTTTGACAATTTCCCACTATATGAGTATTTTCTGAAAAATAATAATCCCGGTTTAATTTTATTTAATGAAACCAATTATGAAGATGGAGTTGGGATTAGGGATATATATATAGGTTGTCACGTTTTTAGATACTCATGTAGGAAACTGTGGCCCAAAAGCGCACGGTGTCAAAAATTGCAGTAATTTATAGTAACACCAGATCGTTCACTCGAGGATGTGCGATAAAAGCGGGGGCCACGTCGTTTACTAAGATTTTTCACTCGGTTACTCGTTCAAGCTTGAGTTTTGGTTCTAACAGCTACTTGACATAAGTTAAATTAGACTATGAAAGCAGTAGAAGTTATATTGCAAAGCATAGTAAAATTATTCTAAAAAGCAATTAAATCTATTCTAAGAAAGCAATAAAATTTAGTCTTTGAAAGCTGGTAAAATTACTCTACGAAAGCATGTAAAATTTTGCTACCTATCTATAAAGCAGATTTAAAATGTGACAGAAGGGACAAGAAGGAAATAATAAAGATTGGACAAGATTTCAGATGAGACACAATTAAACTTTCATTTTATACACAGATCTTTGTTTGGGATAATCTATCAGTTAGCTAACTCTCATTCTTTGTAGACTATGTTCCCTTTAACAGACCGATACTTACAGTCAGAATTTACATGCTCTTAAGACCTCAACATCTAAGATACCACAGATTAATAACTGCCCCTGCCGAGGTATGTTATTTCTCTGTGGTGGATAAGCAACACCTAACATATCATTAATTGACATGCCAAGTACTCCTATCATCTCCCTTGTCACACCCAAAGTCCAAATTTTAATCCCGAACTAATCCATAACTCTTAATCCTTATATACGGCGGCCAACCTCTAATTCTCCCGGGTGTCCTCTATAAAGCATTTAAAAGAAAGCGGTAAAGAAAACATTTAAAAACCTATCACTCGGGAGTTTTAAAAAGTTATCTCATTCCGTTAGTATAAAAGAGTCTCTGGTCTTGGTGACTAGATGCAGATTTAGAACTTCCCAAATATCAGTAAGCCACAGGGCTTATAACATCCAGTTAGTTATGAGATACAAACTGAATGGAACAGACCCGTGAAGATCTATTCCGGATGTACTCACTCCAGACTCAATTCTAGGATTTGGCGGGAGAAGATAGTAGTTGAAAGAATACTCAACCCTACCTTAGAAATTAACCAAGGCCTATATGTTGTTCCTCTAGTATTATTTATCACATCTTATCTGAATCCAAGTGGACACTGATTTGATGCAATATCTAATATAAGATTTCTAACACACAGCAATTTTGAGAAAACAATTGATATTTGAAAATTATTCCCTACACAGGTACTAGACTCTCAATTAAAACACAGATCCTTTCAGTCTAGGTGAGACCTAATCGCTGACTCTGCTTCTAAGTTCTCAAAATCCACCCCCAGTAGAAGATGAATTAGTCATAACTGTGAAATTATCCCTTACTTAGATCCGGATTTTATAAAGTGATTTTTGTGGAAATTTATTATACAACATCTGATTTAAATCAAGACTTCTATGTCCAAGGGGAAGGATCCCTAAAATAAATATGACCACAATATCTACATAATAATATCATGCATACATGTATATAAGAAGTAAAATAAAATGCCCCAAAATATATGGTGGGACTAGACAGAATTTGATACACAAAGATGTATTAGCCTTGAGAAAAGAAGAATTTGGCTAAAAAGAGTGCTAGAAATAACTGGGGTGATCTGGACTGCAAACATCTGCTATCCAGTTCCCAATTATTCCAGATGGTACGATTTTTAGACAGTAGGAACCCTTAATGACAGTGATCGCTATCATCGAAAGCCCTATTATCTAGGAGTGAGGAAAAACCCACATGTTTTCTTACTACAGTACTATTGTAACAGTGTTGATCGACACTGTCTAATATTACCATAGCTCAAAATTCAGGTTTGAAATTAAGATAAAGAAGAGAAAACAGTATTTAACTAGGAATTGGCTGAGTGGCTAATTGTTATCCCTGTGAAGAGACCTTTTTACCGTAGCTTCCAACAATCTCCAATTAAATCATGCAAAATAACGAACAATAATTAATACACAGAAGACGAGCTAATCGTTATCCCGGTGAAGGGACCTTTTTGCCAACATTGATCTGTGATATTCCTTATTGCCCATTCATGCACACAATAAAAAGAAAAGGTAAAATTAAAAGAATTGTTTTTGGTATTGTGTGAGTGTTAATCACACAATAATTAGACACTAATGGTTGAGATGTATAATGGATAAAATTAAGTGTAATGGGCTTAAGCCCAATACACTCATGCAACTTACACAACTCAGGAAGATAAAATATTTTTGAAGTTTTAAAAATAGAGAGAAGGGGTCAATTCGGTTTACTGGATTAGATGCAATATAAACCGAATTGAAAATGCATGAGATATGAAGCATGACCTTACCCATTTAGTCATTGCAAGGATGTGAATTAGCATCATCTAATTCGGTTTGTCTAAGCAATTCGGTCTAAACCGAATTGGACAAACCGAATTGATGAGGTTATTCTCTCACTCAAATTTGGCTAAGGCATCTTACTTCAAAAGGAGGGTAATTCGATTTTCCAAGGCAATTCGGTATAGACCGAATTGTCAAACCGAATTGGTTTGACACTAAAAATAAACTAAGGCATGAGGGGATGGATATGCAAACAATGTGGTTTCAGGGATCAATTCGGTTTATATGGGCAATTCGGTGTAAACCGAATAGCATAGACCGACTTGCTGGAGACCACATGAAGGGAATGAACAAACAATATTTTTACCATGCAATTCAGTCTTCATGGGCAATTCGGTCTAGACCGAATTGCCCAGACCGAATTGCCTTAGACCGAATTGCATGCAATTTTCACATAAGTGTATTTTTGTGTTCACAAATATCAATGTGGTTTCTAAGCTGATATGGTTTATGATAGATGGGATTGACCCCATCACTCATTTCACATCAGTGTCATCTCGCAGCCATACTTGTGAATATTTTGTGGTTATTAACAGTGTACATATTTAGTGGGTAATAGCATGGATTAAAACCTAAAACTACAAACAAGGAATTCTAAGATTAAAGACCCTAAAACAGCCTAAAAATCTAGAACTCATGCATAAAAATAAGAACACCAACATTATCTAAGGCAACAACAATTAAAAGATCTAGAGCAAGAAAAGTCGAATAAAGCACTAAAACCTATTTCTACAAACCCTAAAATTATCTAAAACCTAAGAACACCTATTTGAAGCTCTAAGGCATAAAATCATACCAAAAACCCACTAAACATGCATTTATTGAGAATGTAGGTCAACTATAACATAATAAATGTAACCTAGTTAAAACAAATAAACATTCTAACTGTAACACCCCGGTTTTTGGTCACCCAGGTCGGGGTGTCACCGCCACACCTCCCTAGCAAGACACGGTTTCTCCGAGCTCACTAAAGAGATGCAAGGCTATGGTTTTTCAGAATTTAAAATATTCAAACAATCCATTCATATATAATTTAAAAATAATACATCGAAGTTGCAGCGGAAAATAATAATTACATATGTATAATGCAGCGGAATTTAAATATAGCCAACACGGCCAGAATACGGGTTAAACAGGCCCGTTCATGTAAGATCTAGTATAATACAATAATTCAAAATAATATATCTTCCCAAAATTCCCATGTATGCATATGACGATGCATAATTCTCAACTCTGAAAGAAAAAGGAAAAATATGGTTTGGTCAGCAAAAACTTGCTGAGTAAGTTAACACGTACATGTTTATGAGGTTTCAATGCCTTTAATTAAATTTAAAGGAAACATGTGCAAAATGTAATCTATTCATTTAATAATAATTTAATCGCATAATTTAAAAGTCATGGATTCCATACGATCTTAAATATAGCTTGCAAAGTAAATAAATAAATTGCCATAATTTAAAAACACAATTTAATACGGATTTAGGTTTGGAATTCTCATAAACTTCTCGTTTCATATCTTTTAGAGATCACCATCGCTAGGGCTCTTATATCCGCCAGCCTTACGCCTGGGCTCTTATGTCCACAAGTATCATGGTCGATCTTTTAATTATAGTTAATCCGTCCGCTAGTCATACGATCAGTGTTTCGCTAGGGCTCTTACGTCAACCTAGACATACACTTGGGCTCTTATGTCCCAAGCCGCAGAGAACATTGACGGTATCTAGCTTAGTCATAACCCGCAATATTTTAACCTTCTCGTTTCGTGTATCTTATTTCAAAGAATTTCTACTCGTTTCAACCTTAAAAGCTAATTTCACCGTTTTCAACAAGATTTCAAGATTTAACTCCCGGTAAACCACTGTTTACTCTGAAATTCATTCAAAATCGAGTTTAATTCCAAAAATTCTGAAATTTTACCACTCACTCAGAAACATCGAGGTGAACAACTTTTGTGTTTTAACTTTTTCAATCCGAGATACCAAAACGGGTCAAAAACGTCAATTTTCGTCATAACATTAATCTGTCCGAATTTCGTGTACAGCAGTTCAAGATTATCAAGATCTATCATAGCAAATCAACTCCAAACTTAATGAAATTTTACAGAAACCTTCTTAAGACATTTATCTACAACTTTCATGTTCGGCTAAAGATCTAAATCGGCCTATAACTAATGTCAAAAACGTCATCAAGATCGGACCTAAGTTCTGTCAAGAATTTCAAGATCCAATTTCAAGCAGTTCGGTTTCGGGTGGATTTCACATATCAAAACGTCTCTAAAAATTCTGAACATTTTACAGTAGATAGATCTAAGCCTTAGAAACGTTTTTTGTGTTTTAAGTTTTTCCATTTGAAGATGTTTTAAGGTTCGAAAAAATTCGACAAAACTGTTGCGCCGGTAAAAATCATACGTTGACAGATTTTTGAAAGTTTCGATTAAGCTTTTAGGTTCGTGTTTTAATTACTCCCAAAACCATATAAGTATTAACTTACCTAAATTTGGATTATCCGGCTCGTCGATTCATAGGCGTGGCTTCCACGTCCTTTGTTCTCCCTCCGAGATCCTTCGTTCTCCCTCAACGGCTATGACAGTGTTGGATCTCGTCCAAGGTGCCTTCTTCTCCGTCGAAGTCGTTCAACGATCTAATCTCTATATTTTTTCTATTCTATTCGTTCTTCTCTTTTTTTTTCTTTTTTATACGTAGAAATCTTTTATTTTTTTGCAACCCCATATGAAGATGATGGGAATGTTGTTTAAAAAGGGGTGAAGGGTCGGCAAAATTGGAAGTTAAATTTTCCCAAGATTTACTCCAACTATCTTCTTGTTATCTTCTAGATATCCTACACATATATTAAATATATAATATATATTGCATATCATCTTAAAGATATGCTACATTAAATATATAATATATATTGTTGTAGTTATTTATTAATTCCTTCTATTTTATTTTTTTGTGTATATAGAATTGATTTGAATAGCACAATAGATGAAGAAGATTAAATTTTGAAAGGAGTAACCGACGTTAGATTTAGGGATTTAGAATCAAAGCTTTATTCCAAATCTTTTCCTATCATATTGAGTTTGACAATATACTAAAAATAGAGTGAATCTCGTCTTATTAATAAATATAGACTAAATATTTGTTTCCAATTATTTTGCTATGTATATATATAGATTGTTTAATTATTATTATTATTATTATTATTATTATTATTATTATTATTATTATTATTATTATAATAATAAAATAAAGTGTTAATTAATAATTATGCGTATAGTAATTACACACGTAATAAAATGATTTTAATATATAAATAAATGGATTAATTTAAAATATATTTAGAATAATGTAGGGTATTACAAAACTCCTATCTTAATTTTATTTGGAACTCAATTTAATTTCGGATTCGAAATATTGAGTCCATCTATATTTGGTTCCCGTGCAATAATTTATTTAATTAAATTATTTTCGACTTCACGGGTTCTTGGAATTTTGATTCCTTTTTAAATTAAATTCCATTTCTCATTTTCTTATGATTCTTTATCCATGTATTATATTTATTTAAGTATTGTTTTTATTTATTTTATGTTGTAAAATTCTCGGGTATTACAGTCTACCCTCCTTAAGAATCAACTTCGTCCTCGAAGTTGTGTTTCGACTTTTCTCGTGCTAAGGTCTTTTTGTTTGTATTATTAATTTGTGAGTGAACTTAGAATTAAAACTTCTAAGCTGCCTACGTACCCTGTGAAGGGATCAAGCCATATCGTAGTTCAAAACAATTTGAAGTTGTTTATTATATATATATATATATATATATATTTATTCAGGATACATCTTATCGAGTTGAACTCCAAAAATAAATTATTACGGGGTATCACATCCTCTCCCCCTTAGGGCTTCAGTTATGTCCCCATAACTGCCTATTCATTATTCTCAAGAAGGTTCGGGTCAAGGTTTAAATGAGTCGTGCGTTTGAAATGGATTTGTTGTTTGGGAAACGAAACAAGATTTTTGGAATAAATAGTGTTTTAATAAAAACTTGATTTTTATTGTTCCACATAAGGAAATTTTCTAATTCGTACAAGGATAGAAATGGCTAAGGTCGAGATTTGTTATGCTTAGGCGTGCGCTTTGATGAACGCGATCTAGAACTAAGGCAAGATCAGTCTCTAGTTAGCGTTCCTACTTCGATGTCAAGCCTCTAAGTTATCTAGGTGTAGCAAGAGATCTAAGTTAGAATATATCACGCTTCTAAGTTCTCTAAGTTTAGGCAATGCAGTATGCACATGCAAATGATGATTTCCCCCCAAAAATAATTCATGCACTATATATATATATTTTTTTTTCCATGGGTTTTAAAATAAAAATTCGTTTCCATGGAAATAATGCTTTAAAAATTTAACATAATAGTTAAAATTCTTGGACCTCTATATTGGGTCAAAATAATTATCATTTGGGCTCAAAAATAATTTGGGCTAGGAAAAATAATAATTTGGGCTTCTATAATAATAATTTAAAAATAATCATGGTTTAAAATAATAGTTTAAAAATAATAGTCTAATAGTTTAAAAATAAAAATAATAATTTAAAAATAAGCCGGGCTCTGATACCAACTTGGTATCAGATATTTTCTGTAAAATAAATATCTTAAAAATATGCTGGGCTCTGATACCACTTTGTAACACCCCGGTTTTTGGTCACCCAGGTCGGGGTGTCACCGCCACACCTCCCTAGCAAGACACGGTTTCTCCGAGCTCACTAAAGAGATGCAAGGCTATGGTTTTTCAGAATTTAAAATATTCAAACAATCCATTCATATATAATTTAAAAATAATACATCGAAGTTGCAGCGGAAAATAATAATTACATATGTATAATGCAGCGGAATTTAAATATAGCCAACACGGCCAGAATACGGGTTAAACAGGCCCGTTCATGTAAGATCTAGTATAATACAATAATTCAAAATAATATATCTTCCCAAAATTCCCATGTATGCATATGACGATGCATAATTCTCAACTCTGAAAGAAAAAGGAAAAATATGGTTTGGTCAGCAAAAACTTGCTGAGTAAGTTAACACGTACATGTTTATGAGGTTTCAATGCCTTTAATTAAATTTAAAGGAAACATGTGCAAAATGTAATCTATTCATTTAATAATAATTTAATCGCATAATTTAAAAGTCATGGATTCCATACGATCTTAAATATAGCTTGCAAAGTAAATAAATAAATTGCCATAATTTAAAAACACAATTTAATACGGATTTAGGTTTGGAATTCTCATAAACTTCTCGTTTCATATCTTTTAGAGATCACCATCGCTAGGGCTCTTATATCCGCCAGCCTTACGCCTGGGCTCTTATGTCCACAAGTATCATGGTCGATCTTTTAATTAGAGTTAATCCGTCCGCTAGTCATACGATCAGTGTTTCGCTAGGGCTCTTACGTCAACCTAGACATACACTTGGGCTCTTATGTCCCAAGCCGCAGAGAACATTGACGGTATCTAGCTTAGTCATAACCTGCCATATTTTAACCTTCTCGTTTCGTGTATCTTATTTCAAAGAATTTCTACTCGTTTCAACCTTAAAAGCTAATTTCACCGTTTTCAACAAGATTTCAAGATTTAACTCCCGGTAAACCACTGTTTACTCTGAAATTCATTCAAAATCGAGTTTAATTCCAAAAATTCTGAAATTTTACCACTGACTCAGAAACATCGAGATGAACAACTTTTGTGTTTTAACTTTTTCAATCCGAGATACCGAAACAGGTCAAAAACCTCAATTTTCGTCATAACATTAATCTGTCCGAATTTCGTGTACAGCAGTTCAAGATTATCAAGATCTATCATAGCAAATCAACTTCAAACTTAATGAAATTTTACAGAGACCTTCTTAAGATATTTATCTACAACTTTCATGTTTGGATAAAGATCTAAATTGACCTATAACTAATGTCAAAAACGTCATCAAGATCGGACCTAAGTTCTGTCAAGAATTTCAAGATCCAATTTCAAGCAGTTCAGTTTCGGGTAGATTTCACATATCAAAACGTCTCAAAAAATTCTGAAAATTTTACAGTAGATAGAACTAAGCCTTAGGAACGTTTTTTGTGTTTTAAGTTTTTCCGTTTGAAGACGTTTTAAGGTTCGTAAAAATTCGACAAAACTGTTGCACCGGTAAAAATCATACGTTGACAGATTTTTGAAAGTTTCGATTAAGCTTTTAGGTTCGTGTTTTAATTACTCCCAAAACCATGTAAGTATTAACTTACCTAAATTTGGATTATCCGGCTCGTCGATTCATAGGCGTGGCTTCCACGTCCTTTGTTCTCCCTCCGAGATCCTTCGTTCTCCCTCAACGGCTATGACAGTGTTGGATCTCGTCCAAGGTGCCTTCTTCTCCGTCGAAGTTGTTCAACGATCTAATCTCTATATTTTTTTTTTTCTATTCTATTCGTTCTTCTCTTTTTTTTTTTCTTTTTTGTACGTAGAAATCTTTTATTTTTTTGCAACCCCATATGAGAGATGATGGGAATGTTGTTTAAAAAGGGGTGAAGGGTCGGCAAAATTGGAAGTTAAATCTTCCCAAGATTTACTCCAATTATCTTCTTGTTATCTTCTAGATATCCTACACATATATTAAATATATAATATATATTGCATATCATCTTAAAGATATGCTACATTAAATATATAATATATATTGTTGTAGTTATTTATTAATTCCTTCTATTTTATTTTTTTGTGTATATAGAATTGATTTGAATAGCAGAATAGATGAAGAAGATTAAATTTTGAAAGGAGTAACCAGCGTTAGATTTAGGGATTTAGAATCAAAGATTTATTCCAAATCTTTTCATATCATATTCAGTTTGACAATATACTAAAAATAGAGTGAATCTTGTCATATTAATAAATATAGACTAAATATTTGTTTCCAATTATTTTGCTATGTATATATGTAGATTGTTTTATTATTATTATTATTATTATTATTATTATTATTATTATTATTATTATTATAAAATAAAGTGTTAATTAATAATTATGCGTATAGTAGTTACACACGTAATAAAATGATTTTAATATATAAATAAATGGATTAATTTAAAATATATTTAGAATAATGTAGGGTATTACAAAACTCCTATCTTAATTTTATTTGGATCTCAATTTAATTTCGGATTCGAAATATTGAGTCCATCTATATTTGGTTCCCGTGCAATAATTTATTTAATTAAATTATTTTCGACTTCACGGGTTTTTGGAATTTTGATTCCTTTTTAAATTAAATTCCATTTTCTCATTTTCTTATGATTCTTTATCCATGTATTATATTTATTTAAGTATTGTATTTATTTATTTTATGTTGCAAAATTCTCGGGTATTACACTAACATATTTATTACTAAGGAAAACATTTAAAGAGTGTCAAACACATGAGACAAAATCCATTTCTGGAAATTTTCTTTGTATTATACACTTGAAAGCATAATAAATAACTAAGACCATCATTAGATTGAAGGTTGAGTTCATTCTAACTAAAAAGCATGTAAAGAGTATGGAAAATGGCTACACTAGAAGGTAGTAACAAGCTTCTAACAACTAAACTATGGTGAAAATAACTAAAACTAAGCTAAAATGCATGAAAAATAACTAACTAAACTACCTACCTAACCCTTAAGGGGTGAAGATCCTCCTTGAATGTTCTTCTTGTCCTCTGCCAAGTGTGTAAGAGTTGGAATCCTTTCAATTGTTGGTGATAGTCAGCTTTTATACACCTTTCTCTAAACCCCAGGCCCATCAGGGCCCATTAGCAATGGCATGTATTTTCCACGTGTTCCACAGCTTCATCTGGATGCATTTTGAATTCAATTCGGTCTCCTCAGGCAATTCGGTACATACCGAATTGGTGAATATCGAATTGCATGAGTCTTTCTTTCTTGGTCTTTGGCTGGGATGTGGTCTTCAACATCAATGCGGTTTAAATGTAAACCAAATTGGCTATTTCGAATTGCTCATGGCCTCCTGCTTGGCTTCCTTGTTTTGAAGCAATTCGGTTTACATAGTCAATTCGGCATAAACCGAATTGGGCTATACCGAATTGTATCATCTCTTTTTGCTCTGGGCTTTCTTTCCTTCATTGGTGCAATGCAGTTTAGGAGTCAATTCGGTATAGACCGAATTGCGTAAACCGCATTTGGCATTTCGCATCTCCTCTGAACACTTAACCATTTTTCTTCTTTTCTTCAGCAATTCGGTTTACATGGGCAATTTGGTATAAACCGAATTGCGTAAACCGAATTGATTTCCAACACTTAGCCAAAATTTCAGTTTGTGGGATTTTCATTCTTTTTCCCATCTTTTTAGTTTTTGTGGGCTATTTTATTCTTTTGCCCATCTTTTCCATTCCTTTTTCTTTTCTTTTTCCTTTTTTCATGTTTTTGGATTTTTTTAACACAAATACAATTAAAATTGCATATTTTTGTGTTTTTCACTACCAGCTTATTATTATTACAAACTCGCATTAATCTGTCAAATTCAACTGCTTTCTTATTAAAATAAGATGGGAATACGATCAAAATGTCCGTCTCAGACACGGAAATGGATTGGAAATAATGGACAATTTTGGCCATTATCAAAGGTGCACCTTTCTTTTCTGGTGACTATCCCATAAGAATTCCACAGTTAAGGGTGCTTGTTGTGGATTAGTCTTAAGGATGGGTGACCTCCTGAGAAGTCTCCCAGGGTGTGCGCGAGTGAGGCTAAAAATGCACTGGAAAGAGTTCTGTTGACCTGTGGGGCCATACTTCAATCCCGAAAGAAGCTCGAAGGCACCTCCGGCTCCATAGCGGGCCGGGGTGTTACAATTTCAATTTCTAACAAAGCTAAATTTATATTTGTTCTTCCGTATATTGCAAATCTGTTAAAATATAGATTAATGAAGTATTTCTTAAAAAATTATTAAAAAATTAAATTTTCCTTCTTTATTTACTGATGGATCTATTCACACTCCCAATAACTCTTTATACACCCAATTATTTTATTTCTAATATGCTTTACGAAAATAACTAATTTACTCTAAATCAATTATCTATAGATCTGTTAACATGCTTTGTAAAGGTGGACTAAAATCCTAAATAATTTTCCATGCTAAAAATATATCTATGCCAAGTAATATATTTTTCCCAAAGGTAATTTAAAATTATACATTTTTAAATTTTTGTAACACCCCGGATTTGATAACCCAGGCCGGGATGTCACCGCCACACCTCCCTAGCAAGACACGGTTTCTCCGAGCTTGCTAAAGAGATGCAAAGCTATGGTTTTTCAGAATTTAAATCATTCAAACAACCCATTATAATATAATTTTAAAAAAAATAATAATATCAAAGTTGCAGCGGAAAGTAATATTTACATATGTATAATGCAGCGGAATTTAAGTATAGGGCCGACATGGCCAAACCACGGGTTAAACAGGCCCGTTCATGCAAGTTGTAATTAAATGCAGGAATTTAAAAATAGAGTTTTTCCCGAATGTTCCCATGTAGGCATATGATGATGCATAATCCTCATACTCTGAAAGAAAAAGGAAAGAAAATATGGTTTGGTCAGCAAAACGTGCTGAGTAAGTTAACACCTACTATGATCAAGGGGTTTCAAAATCTTTAATTAGATTTAAGAAAGACATGT
This sequence comes from Hygrophila difformis, assembly GCA_030278955.1. NCBI lineage: Eukaryota > Viridiplantae > Streptophyta > Magnoliopsida > Lamiales > Acanthaceae > Hygrophila > Hygrophila difformis. Next base: position 27,114,549 of record JAOANR010000004.1, on the reverse strand, counting down.
GCCTACAAGACATGATTTAAATTTTATTCATCTAATAATAATTTAATTACATATTTGAAAAGACAAGGATTTCCACAAGATCATAATTTAACACACGTATAAGGAGGTTTAATTAAATAAATAAATTTTTACTCCGAGGCATGCATACAAACAACTCATCTATCAATTTAAAATTAATAATTTAATTGTGTACTTGATCATGCATTTAATCCATAATAACAATTTAATAAGATATGAAGATTTAAGGACATAATTTTAAATGCATAATTTAAAGACGGGCATAAATTGTGATACCCCATAAAGAGTCGTCACGCGCCGAGGTAAGAATCTAATTTTCAAACCTCGATATTTTATGCGTGTCAATCATTACATGCATTACTATCAGTCCGAGTGCGACCCAACTTCGAGGACGAAGTTGATTTCTAAGGAGGGTAGACTGTAATACCCGAGAAATCGACATCAAGTTTTAAAATCCGAAGTTTAAGAATTTGATTTATTTATCGAAATCGAATTAATTCCGAGAGAGCGTAATTAAATATTTCGGACAGTCGCGACTCGGATAGATGTATCGAATTATCCCAACAATCTCGGATAATTCATATTATGATTTTTAAAAGATTAAAATCATAATATTTAAAAAAAAACGCGAGCAGGTGGCCGCGCGGGGCGCGCCACCAGCGCGCCACTCTGCTGTTATGACAAGTCATAATGGTTCATGCGTTTTTTGCCATGATAATGGTAGTGGGCGATTCCAAACGACTCCTTTTTGAATATATGATGTTGAAGGACGTGTGGGGAGGGTTTTGGATAGGTTTTGGGTGTATTAAATCCCCACAAAGTCAGCTCATAATTGAAACTTGGGCACCAAGGGGATCCTATGGAGTCATGGGGTGAGTGGGGGTTTTAGATGAGGATTGAGGGGATTAATTCGGGAGTTATGGGTTGCATTTCATCCTCTCATCTCCCTAGTATCCTATGGCAGTCATTGGATTGCTCCCTACCCTTATAAGTACCCCTAATCAGCCCCCAAAGCCATCCATTTGCACTCTATCCGAAAATAGTTCCATAGTGAGTGTTGGTGAGTTTGTGAGTTGTTCATCATCTTTCCAGGGAGTGTGGACGTGTTCAAGTGATCCAATCCATTCTTCTAAGGGTAGGTAAGAGTTCTACTATTTTTCCTTGGTCCTAGGTTCGAGTTTTCTATCCTAGAACTGAGATTTCCTCTGACGACTTCAAAATAGGTTCAATCGGAGAAGGGTGTTGATTCGTGGGACTGTAGAGCCTGTTTCGGACGATCTCAGGGAGACCACCAAGGAGGATTTCGACTCTACCTTTTTCCTAGGTAAGTTAGTATTGTGCACGTTGATTTTTAGGAGTTTTGGTTGAGTATAACTCGAGATATGGGATGATCTCTCTTTCTTACAAATTCTGTCAAATAGGGTTTTCCTATGACCAATTTTATTGTTCTGTGAATTCGACCATGATCCGTACATGTTTAGGAGAACCTTCCAAAATGAAACTTGTTCCTAATGTCCTAAAGATGCTCTCTGTAAATTTTTATAATTTTTGGACATGTTTTGGTCACCCAAATTCGATCTGGTATTTTCTGCATCTAAGTTGACAGATTTGATGTATGTATGTAGTCAATATTGTTGTTCGGTTCACTCTTGCCTATGAGCGTTTTTAGTGCTTGATGTATTCATGAAATTTGTTCTAATATGTGTCTAGATCATCCCTGTAAAATTTCATGATTTTTGGAGTACGTATGAAATTGTTATGAATTTTTGAACTCACTGTGGTCGAATTTACTGAGGCATGAGAAAGAGTAAATCAGTAGCTTTCTGTAATCGGTTGAAATGACCTATTTAGAGTCCGAATTTTGAGATGACTATTTCTATGAAAAATGCTTATTCTGATGATTCCTAGCCACTGTAATTTTTCCAGAATTTTTAAAATTTGTTTACTGCATTTTTAAAGGCGATTTCAGAAACTGCTACAATGTCACTTTTGGTCGGTTAATGCTATTTTGAATATTCGATGAACTAAGAGTCGATTGTTACTCGTTTTTGGATATATATGAAATCTGGATATGTGGTGAATATTATGGAATGATAAAAATATGGTTTCGAAACTTTGTAAGTTTTGATCGAGTGGGATGCCCAATGTTTAGAGGGAAAATGCACTTGGCGTGTTATGTCGCCCCCCTCTTGTAGCCAAAACGGCATTTATTTATTGTGATGTATGAGTCTATACTCCTAGATGTATCCGTATGGGTTATCTAGGACTCCGGAGTGTGTCTGTATAGGGTCCGCTGCATGCACTTACCTCGTGGGTACGAGTCCCAGAGGTTGATCCCAAGGGTTCGTCCCTAGGATATGTTTGAGTCCTTGTGGGTATAAAGTCCCAAAGGTTGGTCCTGTGGGTTCGTCCCTAGGATATGTTAATGGGGTGTCCTCGATCATAACTAACATTGGTAAAATATTCGTGGAATATGTGTAAGAGATTTTAAATTAATTTATTTATTCGTCTTTTTAAATAAGTATATTATTTTGTATACTCTCCTAAAAACTTTTAAAATTCGTTGTGCTATATATTAACTTACTCAGTACCGTTGTACTGATAAGATACGTTGTCTCTATTTTTTTTTTCAGATGTAGAAGATTAGCGCATGGCATTTTACCATTTGGGATGGGAATTTCCGAAGACTTGTCGCACTTAATTTTTTTTTTAAATTCTTTTACGAATTCTGAACTCATGTTTGGCCGTGCTTGGCCCTTACTGAGCTTCCGCACTGTTTTTAAATTATGCATGTTAGACTTAACTCTGATTTAAAATTCGGGCAATGTTTGAATGGTTTTAAATTATTTTTCTAAATTATTGATACAACTTAGCCTTAGCATCTTCTCAAGTGAGCTCGAAATGGTTCGCGTCTTGCTTGGGGAGGTGTGGCGGTGGCATCCCGGCCTGGGTTATCAAATCCGGGGTGTTACAAAGTAGTATCAGAGCCCGAAAATTTTTAAAAAAATATAGATATATTCTTATTTTTCGGCCCAATATAGAGGCCCAAAATATTAAATATTATTTTTAAATATTTTAAATATTATTTCCATGGGAATGAAATTTTATTTTAAAACTCATGGAAAAATATATCTCAAAAAAAAAAAAAATTCGACAAGTCTCAAATTGTTACTATTATTTTCGGGGGGATGCATTTGCATACATGCATTATTTAAAATGTTCGCTGACTGTGTTAGATAACATTCTTATTCGGCTTGACCTTGACTTAGGAGCGATAGCTTGAGGCTAATTTATCCTTGGTCTTAGATCTTGATCACATGTGCTTAGCGTACCTGTTAGTGTTTTGTTCGATTCGGGCGCAAGTTGCTCTTTAATTTCCACGAGGATTATATCTGCCTTAGATCTTCCAGCATTAAATTAGGAATTCAATTACCATCGGGCAAGGTGATATCGTGTTCGAAATGATACGATGGAATCCCGATAGTAATCAAAAACCTAGAATTCTTCGCGAATCTAGTCGAGTTTGATCTTGGGGACTTCGACGTCATCTTAGGCATGGATTTTCTGACTCAATACAAAGCCGTTATTGAGTGCCAGAAGAAGAATATTTTCTTAGCCAAGAATCGAAGGAAGAAGGTGGTGTATTACATGCAGCCTCCAAAGAAAAGCACTAAGGTGGTGAATGTCTTGTGGTTCCGCAATCTCATACAAAAAGGCTATCACTTATATGCATGCTATGTGCATAACCTCAAAGACGAGGAAAAGAAAAAAAGAGAAAGAACGACATAATTCCATTCGTAAATGGATGTTCCGACGTAATGCCGCCAAAGCGAGAAGTCGAATTTAAGATTGATCGGGTACCTAGAATAGAGCCGGTATCCAAGTTGCCGTTCGAAGCTCTCTGCGGATGCAAGTGTCTCCGTTATGTGGGTTAAGGATGATAATTCTGTGGTTGTAGGACTTCAGCTCATTGAGGACATGAGCCGACTAATTAAGGTAGTGCAACAAAAGATGGAAGCTGCACAAGATAGGCAAAAAGGGTTATGCCGATACAAGATGACAAGAATTGGAATTCCAAGTGGGAGGCAAGGTCTTGCTAAAGGTGTCACCGATGAAGCGGGTGATGCGATTTGGCAAACGAGGGAAGCTGATTCCTCACTACATTGGTCCATACGAGATTTTAGACCGTGTAGGTACCTTGGCCTACCGATTGGCCCTTCCACCGGAATTAGCACGATAAAGTGTTACAAGGTGTTGTGGTCCAATCATGGCACGGAAGAAGCGACGTGGGAGTTGGAATCGGATATGAAGCAGAAGTATCCCAATCTTTTCCAACGCGACTCGTGAGCAGTTATGGGGACATAACTGTAGTCCTAAGGGGGGGAGGATGTGATACCCCAAAAAGAGTCGTCACGCGCCGAGGTAAGAATCTAATTTTCAAACCTCGATATTTTATGCGTGTCAATCATTACATGCATTACTATCAGTCCGAGTGCGACCCAACTTCGAGGACGAAGTTGATTTCTAAGGAGGGTAGACTGTAATACCCGAGAAATCGACATCAAGTTTTAAAATCCGAAGTTTAAGAATTTGATTTATTTATCGAAATCGAATTAATTCCGAGAGAGTGGAATTAAATATTTCGGACAGTCGCGACTCGGATAGATGTATCGAATTATCCCAACAATCTCGGATAATTCATATTATGATTTTTAAAAGATTAAAATCATAATATTAAAAAAAAAAAAACGCGAGCAGGTGGCCGCGCGGTGGCCGCGCGGGGCGCGCCACCAGCGCGCCACTCTGCTGTTATGACAAGTCATAACGGTTCATGCGTTTTTTGCCATGATAATGGTAGTGGGCGATTCCAAACGACTCCTTTTTGAATATCTGATGTTGAAGGACGTGTGGGGAGGGTTTTGGATAGGTTTTGGGTGTATTAAATCCCCACAAAGTCAGCTCATAATTGAAACTTGGGCACCAAGGGGATCCTATGGAGTCATGGGGTGAGTGGGGGTTTTGGATAAGGATTGAGGGGATTAATTCGGGAGTTATGGGTTGCATTTCATCCTCTCATCTCCCTAGTATCCTATGGCAGTCATTGGATTGCTCCCTACCCCTATAAGTACCCCTAATCAGCCCCCAAAGCCATCCATTTGCACTCTATCCGAAAATAGTTCCATAGTGAGTGTTGGTGAGTTTGTGAGTTGTTCATCATCTTTCCAGGGAATGTGGACGTGTTCAAGTGATCCAATCCATTTTTCTAAGGGTAGGTAAGAGTTCTACTATTTTTCCTTGGTCCTAGGTTCAAGTTTTCTATCCTAGAACTGAGATTTCCTCCGACGACTCCAAAATAGGTTCAATAGGAGAAGGGTGTTGATTCGTGGGACTGTAGAGCCTGTTTCGGACGATCTCAGGGAGACCACCAAGGAGGATTTCGACTCTACCTTGTTCCTAGGTAAGTTAGTATTGTGCACGTCGATTTTTAGGAGTTTTGGTTGAGTATAACTCGAGATATGGGATGATCTCTCTTTCTTACAAATTCTGTCAAATAGGGTTTTCCTATGACCAATTTTATTGTTCTGTGAATTCGACCATGATCCGTACATGTTTAGGAGAACCTTCCAAAATGAAACTTGTTCCTAATGTCCTAAAGATGCTCTCTGTAAATGTTTATAATTTTTGGACATGTTTTGTTCACCCAAATTCGATCTGGTATTTTCTGCGTCTAAGTTGACAGATTTGATGTATGTATGTAGTCAATTTTGTTGTTCGGTTCACTCTTGCCTATGAGCGTTTTTAGTGCTTGATGTCTTCATAAAATTTGTTCTAATATGTGTCTAGATCATCCCTGTAAAATTTCATGATTTTTGGAGTACGTATGAAATTGTTATGAATTTTTGAACTCACTGTGGTCGAATTTACTGAGGCATGAGAAAGAGTAAATCAGTAGCTTTCTGTAATCGGTTGAAATGACCTATTTAGAGTCCAAATTTTGAGATGGCTATTTCTATGAAAAATGCTTATTCTGATGATTCCTAGCCACTGTAATTTTTCCAGAATTTTTAAAATTTGTTTACTGCATTTTTAAAGGCGATTTCAGAAACTGCTACAATGTCACTTTTGGTTGGTTAATGCTATTTTGAATATTCGATGAACTAAGGGTCGATTGTTACTCGTTTTTGGATATATATGAAATATGGATATGTGGTGAATATTATGGAATGATAAAAATATGGTTTCGAAACTTTGTAAGTTTTGATCGAGTGGGATGCCCAATGTTTAGAGGGAAAATGCACTTGGCGTGTTATGTCGCCCCCCTCTTGTAGCCAAAACAGCATTTATTTATTGTGATGTATGAGTCTATACTCCTAGATGTATCCGTATGGGTTATCTAGGGCTCCGAAGTGTGTCTGTATAGGGTCCGCTGCATGCACTTACCTCGTGGGTACGAGTCCCAGAGGTTGATCCCAAGGGTTCGTCCCTAGGATATGTTTGAGTCCTTGTGGGTATAAAGTCCCAAAGGTTGGTCCTGTGGGTTCGTCCCTAGGATATGTTAATGGGGTGTCCTCGATCATAACTAACATTGGTAAAATATTCGTGGAATATGTGTAAGAGATTTTAAATTAATTTATTTATTCGTCTTTTTAAATAAGTATATTATTTTGTATACTCTCCTAAAAACTTTTAAAATTCGTTGTGCTATATATTAACTTACTCAGTACCGTTGTACTGATAAGATACGTTGTCTCTATTTTTTTTTCAGATGTGGAAGATTAGCGCATGGCATTTTACCATTTGGGATGGGACTTGTCGCACTTAATTTTTTTTTTAAATTCTTTTACGAATTCTGAACTCATGTTTGGCCGTGCTTGGCCCTTACTAAGCTTCCGCACTGTTTTTAAATTATGCATGTTAGACTTAACTCTGATTTAAAATTCGGGCACTGTTTGAATGGTTTTAAATTATTTTTCTAAATTATTGATACAACTTAGTCTTAGCATCTTCTCAAGTGAGCTCGTAATGGTTCGCGTCTTGCTTGGGGAGGTGTGGCGGTGGCATCCCGGCCTGGGTTATCAAATCCGGGGTGTTACAAAGTGGTATCAGAGCCCAGAAATTTTAAAAAATATATAGATATATTCTTATTTTTCGGCCCAATATAGAGGCCCAAAATATTAAATATTATTTTTAAATATTTTAAATATTATTTCCATGGGAATGAAATTTTATTTTAAAACTCATGGAAAAATATATCTCAAAAAAAAAAAAAAAATTCGACAAGTCTCAAATTGTTACTATTATTTTTGGGGGGATGCATTTGCATACATGCATTATTTAAAATGTTCGCTGACTGTGTTAGATAACATTCTTATTCGGCTTGACCTTGACTTAGGAGCGATAGCTTGAGGCTAATTTATCCTTGGTCTTAGATCTTAATCACATGTGCTTAGCGTACCTGTTAGTGTTTTGTTCGATTCGGGCGCAAGTTGCTCTTTAATTTCCACGAGGATTATATCTGCCTTAGATCTTCCAGCGTTAAATTAGGAATTAAATTACCATCGGGCAAGGTGATATCGTGTTCGAAACGATACGATGGAATCCCGATAGTAATCAAAAACCTAGAATTCTTCGCGAATCTAGTCGAGTTTAATCTTGGGGACTTCGACGTTATCTTAGGCATGGATTTTCTGACTCAATACAAAGCCGTTATTGAGTGCCAGAAGCAGAATATTTCCTTAGCCAAGAATCGAGGGAAGAAGGTGGTGTATTACATGCAGCCTCCAAAGAAAAGCACTAAGGTGGTGAATGCCTTGAGGTTCCGCAATCTCATACAAAAAGGCTATTACTTATATGCATGCTATGTGCATAACCTCAAAGAAGAGGAAAAGAAAAAAAGAGAAAGAACGACATAATTCCATTCGTAAATGGATGTTCCGACGTAATGCCGCCAAAGTGAGAAGTCGAATTTAAGATTGATCGGGTACCTAGAATAGAGCCGGTATCCAAGTTGCCGTTCGAAGCTCTCTGCGGATGCAAGTGTCTCCGTTATGTGGGTTAAGGATGATAATTCTGTGGTTGTAGGACTTCAGCTCATTGAGGACATGAGCCGACTAATTAAGGTAGTGCAACAAAAGATGGAAGCTGCACAAGATAGGCAAAAAGGGTTATGCCGATACAAGACGACAAGAATTGGAATTCCAAGTGGGAGGCAAGGTCTTGCTAAAGGTGTCACCGATGAAGCGGGTGATGCGATTTGGCAAACGAGGGAAGCTGATTCCTCACTACATCGGTCCATACGAGATTTTAGACCGTGTAGGTACCTTGGCCTACCGATTGGCCCTTCCACCGGAATTAGCACGACAAAGTGTTACAAGGTGTTGTGGTCCAATCATGGCACGGAAGAAGCGACGTGGGAGTTGGAATCGGATATGAAGCAGAAGTATCCCAATCTTTTCCAACGCGACTCGTGAGCAGTTATGGGGACATAACTGTAGTCCTAAGGGGGGGAGGATGTGATACCGCAAAAAGAGTCGTCACGCGCCGAGGTAAGAATCTAATTTTCAAACCTCGATATTTTATGCGTGTCAATCATTACATGCATTACTATCAGTCCGAGTGCGACCCAACTTCGAGGACGAAGTTGATTTCTAAGGAGGGTAGACTGTAATACCCGAGAAATCGACATCAAGTTTTAAAATCCGAAGTTTAAGAATTTGATTTATTTATCGAAATCGAATTAATTCCGAGAGAGCGGAATTAAATATTTCGGACAGTCGCGACTCGGATAGATGTATCGAATTATCCCAACAATCTCGGATAATTCATATTATGATTTTTAAAAAATTAAAATCATAATATTAAAAAAAAAACGCGAGCAGGTGGCCGCGCGGTGGCCTCGCGGGGCGCGCCACCAGCTCGCCACTCTGCTGTTATGACAAGTCATAACGGTTCATGCGTTTTTTTCCATGATAATGGTAGTGGGCGATTCCAAACGACTCCTTTTTGAATATCTGATGTTGAAGGACGTGTGGGGAGGGTTTTGGATAGGTTTTGGGTGTATTAAATCCCCACAAAGTCAGCTCATAATTGAAACTTGGGCACCAAGGGGATCCTATGGAGTCATGGGGTGAGTGGGGGTTTTGGATGAGGATTGAGGGGATTAATTCGGGAGTTATGGGTTGCATTTCATCCTCTCATCTCCCTAGTATCCTATGGCAGTCATTGGATTGCTCCCTACCCCTATAAGTACCCCTAATCAGCCCCCAAAGCCATCCATTTGCACTCTATCCGAAAATAGTTCCATAGTGAGTGTTGGTGAGTTTGTGAGTTGTTCATCATCTTTCCAGGGAGTGTGGACGTGTTCAAGTGATCCAATCCATTCTTCTAAGGGTAGGTAAGAGTTCTACTATTTTTCCTTGGTCCTAGGTTCGAGTTTTCTATCCTAGAACTGAGATTTCCTCCGACGACTCCAAAATAGGTTCAATCGGAGAAGGGTGTTGATTCGTGGGACTGTAGAGCCTGTTTCGGACGATCTCAGGGAGACCACCAAGGACGATTTCGACTCTACCTTGTTCCTAGGTAAGTTAGTATTGTGCACGTCGATTTTTAGGAGTTTTGGTTGAGTATAACTCGAGATATGGGATGATCTCTCTTTCTTACAAATTCTGTCAAATAGGGTTTTCCTATGACCAATTTTATTGTTCTGTGAATTCGACCATGATCCGTACATTTTTAGGAGAACCTTCCAAAATGAAACTTGTTCCTAATGTCCTAACGATGCTCTCTATAAATTTTTATAATTTTGGACATGTTTTGGTCACCCAAATTCGATCTGGTATTTTCTGCGTCTAAGTTGACAGATTTGATGTATGTATGTAGTCAGTTTTGTTGTTCGGTTCACTCTTGCCTATGAGCGTTTCTAGTGCTTGATGTCGTCATGAAATTTGTTCTAATATGTGTCTAGATCATCCCTGTAAAATTTCATGATTTTTGGAGTACGTATGAAATTGTTATGAATTTTTGAACTCACTGTGGTCGAATTTACTGAGGCATGAGAAAGAGTAAATCAGTAGCTTTCTGTAATCGGTTGAAATGACCTATTTAGAGTCCGAATTTTGAGATGGCTATTTCTATGAAAAATGCTTATTCTGATGATTCCTAGCCACTGTAATTTTTCCAAAATTTTTAAAATTTGTTTACTGCATTTTTAAAGGCGATTTCAGAAACTGTTACAATGTCATTTTTGGTCGGTTAATGCTATTTTGAATATTCGATGAACTAAGAGTCGATTGTTACTCGTTTTTGGATATATATGAAATCTGGATATGTGGTGAATATTATGGAATGATAAAAATATGGTTTCGAAACTTTGTAAGTTTTGATCGAGTGGGATGCCCAATGTTTAGAGGGAAAATGCACTTGGCGTGTTATGTCGCCCCCCTCTTGTAGCCAAAACGGCATTTATTTATTGTGATGTATGAGTCTATACTCCTAGATGTATCCGTATGGGTTATCTAGGGCTCCGGAGTGTGTCTGTATAGGGTCCGCTGCATGCACTTACCTCGTGGGTACGAGTCCCAGAGGTTGATCCCAAGGGTTCGTCCCTAGGATATGTTTGAGTCCTTGTGGGTATAAAGTCCCAAAGATTGGTCCTGTGGGTTCGTCCCTAGGATATGTTAATGGGGTGTCCTCGATCATAACTAACATTGGTAAAATATTCGTGGAATATGTGTAAGAGATTTTAAATTAATTTATTTATTCGTCTTTTTAAATAAGTATATTATTTTGTATACTCTCCTAAAAACTTTTAAAATTCGTTGTGCTATATATTAACTTACTCAGTACCGTTGTACTGATAAGATACGTTGTCTCTATTTTTTTTTCAGATGTGGAAGATTAGCGCATGGCATTTTACCATTTGGGATGGGAATTTCCGAAGACTTGTCGCACTTAATTTTTTTTTTAAATTCTTTTACGAATTCTGAACTCATGTTTGGCCGTGCTTGGCCCTTACTGAGCTTCCGCACTGTTTTGAAATTATGCATGTTAGACTTAACACTGATTTAAAATTCGGGCACTGTTTGAATGGTTTTAAATTATTTTTCTAAATTATTGATACAACTTAGCCTTAGCATCTTCTCAAGTGAGCTCGAAATGGTTCGCCTCTTGCTTGGGGAGGTGTGGCGGTGGCATCCCGGCCTGGGTTATCAAATCCAGGGTGTTACATAAATAAATAAATACTTAAAAATATCGAATCTTTTATTTCCCCGTTACGTAACCATTTCTCAATATTTTGTATAGCCGGTGATCCGGCGGCCGCAGCCATTTCGTAAGTATCTTGTGTAGCCGGTCATCCGGCGGCCGCAGCCAATTTAGTAAGTTTCGTTTAGCCGGTAGTCCGGCGGCCGCAGCCGTATCCGCCATACCCAGTAACACTCCGGAGCCTTGTGTAACCCATACGGGTACACACGAGAGTGTAGGCTAGTTTTCATTGGCCGTTTTGGCACAATTTCTCATAACATTCACCCTCGGCCGTTTTGGCACGAAGCGAAAAGCTAGGGTGCGCTCTATTGAGCATTTCCCCCTATGTCGGTCACTCTCGGCCGTTTTGGCACGAAGCGAAAAGCTAGAGGGGCACTCCATCGAGCACTCACCCCCTACATAGGTCACACTCGTCCGTCTAGGCACGATGCGAAAAGCTAGAGGGGCACTCTATCGAGCACTCACCCCCTACATAGCCAAGTATCTCATATGTTTTAATTTAGTGTAACGGGATTTTTCAAAAGTATAGATGTATCGTATTTCAAGGTCTCGACCGTTTGTTTCGATATTTCAAAATCTCTTCGATTTAAAAAATAACTTGGCGTCACAGTTTACGCCTTTTTAATTCAAAAATTCATTTCAAGTCCAAAAATTCTGATATTTTCACAGTATATCAAAAACACCCTAACGAACAACTTTCGTGTTTTAACTTTTTCGAAATAAGTTGAGGAAACATGTCAAAAATCGAGTTTGTTTCGCAAGCAGTGTTCTGTCCGGATTCAGGTTTGGCACAATTCAAAGATTCGACATTTTAACATATCAAATGGACTCCAAACATTCTGAAATTTTATATGCACATACTAGACATGATTATCTACAACTTTCATTTATATTGCAAAGATCAAATCGGACTAGAAAATATAGAAACAGGTTCATCAAGTTCGGACCTATTCACAGGCAGATTTCGAAAATGTTTTGTCAAAGCAGTTCATGTTCAATGCAATTTGAAATAGCAAACCTCGACGAAAATGTCTGAAATTTTTACACAACCTAGATTAATGTATTGAAATTAAAAGTCTAGTTTTGAGTTTTCGGTTTGAACTCTCAAAATAGGGGTTTTGGTCCGATTTCAAATCTATCACAGTTTCAAGTTCGAATCTCAAGGCAGGTTGGTTCTCGGCCGTTTTCGTATATCAAAACACAATGAAAAATTATGAAAATTTTACACGAACTAGATCTATGTCTTAGGAACTTTTTCATGTTTTAAGTTTTTCCGTTTGAGCAGTTTTAGGGGTTCAAAAAATTCGCACAAAATTGTTGCGCCGAGGGTTTTTCGTGTTGACAGATTTTAGAGTTATTAAATCCATATGTTTGGTTGCATTTTAAGTCACCCAAAACCAAGTAAGTATTAACTTACTGTGGGGATGATGTCTAGGAGGTCACGGGGTCGTCCGGAATCCACGGGATGTCACAAGCGAGTTTCCTCAAGTCGATTTCCTCTTCCAACGTCCACGAACCGAATCCGAAAGCAAAAGTCTAGGGTTAGATCGGATTTTCGCACTCGAAAACTTAAACAAAAACCTATGGACGACTTACCACAATCTAGAATTCTAAGATGTTGTTCTCCACACCTCCTTCGTCGATTCCCGTCGCCGGAAAGTGATCGGAAAGTCGTCGGAAAGTGAAGAACTTGTATTTTCGGTTTTTGGGAGAGTTTTGGATGATGGAAGAGTTTGAGAGGCTGAGAATGGAGTGGAAATCTGTCAATGATCGTCCTAGAGGCCTTTCCCCCGACTGGGATTGGGTTTCCAAAGTCGGGACACGAAAATATGGTAAGAAATCCCCGAAATCGCGCAATTGGCAGCTGCAGTCTTGGTGGCGCGGGGTTGGCGCGGTTTTTAGCCAAAAACCGCCCGGAGGGCGCGCGGCCTGGTCTGGGCCGCGCGTCCGGACTGGGCCGTGCGATCCCGTCGGGCCTTTTCTCCTCTCTTTCGGACTTCTGTCTTGCTACGTTTTCGGGCTCGATTTTTCGGGTCATTCTCGGATCATAAATCCTTATCTTAAATTTATCTCGACTAAAATGAATTTCATATTTGAAATCTTAAGTTCGTCGGTCTCGGGTTCGTCGGCTTCCAATTCGTCGTCTTTCGACTCCCGTGCAATAACTTGTGTAATTAAATTTCTTCCGACTTCACGGGTTCTTGGAATTAGAATTATTTTCCTTCTTGAATTTAATTCTAATTATTTTGACTCAATTCATGGAATGTCTTCGGGCTGCCTTTCCCTCTTTTATTCCATTTGGAATTTTGAATCTATCGGCGTTTCATTTCTGAACAATAATTTATTGTGATAAGTTATTTTCTTCTTCTCGGAAATATTTCGACATTGATCGGAATAAATTTTATTCCTTTGGACGTTGATAAAAATCTGGGGTATTACAGTCTACCCCCCTTATGAATCAACTTCGTCCTCGAAGTTGTGTTTCGGCTTTTCTCGCGCTAAGAGTTAGGGTCCTTTTGTTTATTTTATTATTTTACGATATTGTGTTATTGAATTATTGTTCAATTGTTGATTGTTTGTTGTTTGATTATTGTTTGACTGAACCCAGAATTGAAATTTCCGAGTTGCCTACGTACCCTGTGAAGGGATCAAGCCATGACGTAGTTCAAAACAATTTGAATTTGTTTATTTGGGATACAAACTATTCGGGTTTCGAAAATAAATGCTTATGCATTCTTACGGGGTATTACATCCTCCCCCCCTTAAGATTACTGTTATGTCCCCATAACTGCCTGCACATTATTCCCACGAATGTTCGAGTATCGTCGCCTAGCACATGTATGTCCGCTTCTTTTACCACATTTAACGTCCCATGAGTCCCCCTTGGTTATTTGTGGCTAGTTAGGTCCAGCGACCAGATCATCTCTTTTGGTTATATTCTTAATCTGGGTTCGACATTCTTTCATCCGATGTCCACGTCGACCACATCGGAAGCATGTGTCGGGTTGAGGGCATCCCCTCACCAGATGAGGTTGGTTACAGGTTAGACATCGGGGCATGTAGCCTTTACGGGTGAAAATTCTTCTATTATTGCCTCCATCATTGCCTTGGGCTGGTCCATTTGGGCCTTTGCGAAGGTTATTCCTAACCGAGTCATTATCAGCTCCGCGGTCCTTACCTCTCTCGCCTTGTCCTTGGGGACCTCGGCTAGACTCACCTATCGCCTTCCGCTTCAATCCCTGAACTCGTGCAACCGCTACCGCGCGATCATAAACAGCTTGCGGGTCAGAGTAGTGCACGCCCGTGATCACTTCCCTAATGGCCAGGTTTAACCCCATCTCAAATTTCCGAGCCTTGTCGGAGTCAGTTGGCACTAGCCTCGTAGCAAATCGTACTAGCTCCTTGAATTTGGTGTAGTACTCTTGCACTGTCTGTGCGCCTTGCCTTAGGTTAATGAATTCCTCGTACTTCATCGCTTTGGTGCTTAATGGGTAGAACCTCTCCCTCAGAGCTTCCTTAAACTCTTCCCAAGTGTAGGCTTTCTCATCTTCCACTAATTTCCTCTGGAGATTTTGCCACCACACATCGGCTTCACCTCCTAAGTAGTAAGTCGCTACATGTATCTTCTCCTCATTAGGGCATTTGATAGCGTTTAAGAGTTTATCGAACGTACGGATCCACTCCTCTAGTTTGGCGGGATCTTCCTCCCCATCATAGTGTGGCGGTTGATAAGGATTTACCAAAGCTAGATAGTTGTTTCGAGCTACTGGCGGAGGTATTGCCGCTTGTGCCCTATGCACCTCGGCGTTTCCTAATACTACGAGTACTTCTTCTACCATCCTTAAACGTTTATCCATGTTGTTGGGAAGATGAGGCGCTCGATCTCCTATGTTCGGAGGAATCTCATTGTTGTTAGGTGCGCTTGGGAGGTCAGTGTCAGTGCCGTTTGGACTTACTTTCCTCGGCTTTCTCCTAGGTGCCATTTTCTGTTATTAAGCACGCGAAGATGAGTTTCTAAGTGATCAAGATCTAGGACTAAGGCAAAGTTAGTCTCAAGTTAACGCTTCTAAGTCAAGTCTCAAGGTCATGTCGAACACTGGAGTGAGAAGTTTAGGTATCACATATGATTCACATAAGAGGTTAGTACAGATATTTATGTATGCATATGCATATGTAATCCCCCCAATACAAATTTAATGCATGTATTTATTTATCCATGGGTTTTAAAAATAAATTTATTCCATGGATAGATTAAAATAAGGATAAAAGATTTGGGCCACTATATTGGGCCGAAGGAAATAAATTATTTGGGCTTTAAGTAAAAACAAGGTTATTGGGACAAAATAATTGGGCCAACATAGTAATTAAATATTGGGCTAAAGATTTGGGCTAGGAAAAATAAATTTTGGGCTAAAAAAAATGTTAGTTTAAAAATAATAATGGATTTTTAAATATAATACTAGTTTAAAAATAATAATAATTTAAAAATAATAATACTAGTTTTAAAAACAGTCCGGGCTCTGATACCACTTTGTAACACCCCGGATTTGATAACCCAGGCTGGGATGTCACCGCCACACCTCCCTAGCAAGACACGGTTTCTCCGAGCTTGCTAAAGAGATGCAAGGCTATGGTTTTTCAGAATTTAAATCATTCAAACAGCCCATTATAATATAATTTTAAAAAAATAATAATATCAAAGTTGCAGCGGAAAATAATATTTACATATGTATAATGCAGCGGAATTTAAGTATAGGGCCGACATGGCCAAACCACGGGTTAAACAGGTCCGTTTATGCAAGTTGTAATTAAATGCAGGAATTTAAAAATAGAGTTTTTCCCGAATGTTCCCATGTATGCATATGATGATGCATAATCCTCATACTCTGAAAGAAAAAGGAAAGAAAATATGGTTTGGTCAGCAAAACGTGCTGAGTAAGTTAACACCTACTATGATCAAGGGGTTTCAAAATCTTTAATTAGATTTGAGAAAGACATGTGCCTACAAGACATGATTTAAATTTTATTCATCTAATAATAATTTAATTACATATTTGAAAAGACAAGGATTTCCACAAGATCATAATTTAACACACGTATAAGGAGGTTTAATTAAATAATTAAATTTTTACTCCGAGGCATGCATACAAACAACTCATCTATCAATTTAAAATTAATAATTTAATTGTGTACTTGATCATGCATTTAATCCATTATAACAATTTAATAAGATATGAAGATTTAAGGACATAATTTTAAATGCATAATTTAAAGACGGGCCTAAATAAATAAATACTTAAAAATATCGAATCTTTTATTTCCCCGTTACGTAACCATTTCTCAATATTTTGTATAGCCGGTGATTCGGCGGCCGCAGCCGTTTCGTAAGTATCTTGTGTAGCCGGTCATCCGGCGGCCGCAGCCAATTTAGTAAGTTTCGTTTAGCCGGTAGTCCGGCGGCCGCAGCCGTATCCGCCATACCCAGTAACACTCCGGAGCCTCGTAGAACCCATACGGGTACACACGAGAGTGTAGGCTAGTTTTCATTGGCCGTTTTGGCACAATTTCTCATAACATTCACCCTCGGCCGTTTTGGCACGAAGCGAAAAGCTAGGGGGCGCTCTTTTGAGCATTTCCCCCTACGTCGGTCACTCTCGGCCGTTTTGGCACGAAGCGAAAAGCTAGAGGGGCACTCCATCGAGCACTCACCCCCTACATAGGTCACACTCGTCCGTCTAGGCACGATGCGAGAAGCTAGAGGGGCACTCTATCGAGCACTCACCCCCTACATAGCCAAGTATCTCATATATTTTAATTTAGTGTAACGGGATTTTTCAAAAGTATAGATGTATCATATTTCAAGGTCTCGACCGTTTGTTTCGATATTTCAAAATCTCTTCGATTTAAAAAATAACTTGGCGTCACAGTTTACGCCTTTTTAATTCAAAAATTCATTTCAAGTCCAAAAATTCTGATATTTTCACGGTATATCAAAAACACCCTAACGAACAACTTTCGTGTTTTAACTGTTTCGAAATAAGTTGAGGAAACATGTCAAAAATCGAGTTTGTTTCGCAAGCAGTGTTCTGTCCGGATTCAGGTTTGGCACAGTTCAAAGATTCGACATTTTAACATATCAAATGGACTCCACAAATTCTGAAATTTTATATGCACATACTAGACATGATTATCTACAACTTTCTTTTATATTGCAAAGATCAAATCGGACTAAAAAATATAGAAACAGGTTCATCAAGTTCGGACCTATTCACAGGCAGATTTCGAAAATGTTTTGTCAAAACAGTTCATGTTCAATGCAATTTGAAATAGCAAACCTCGACGAAAATGTCTGAAATTTTTACACAACCTAGATTAATGTGTTGGAATTAAAAGTCTAGTTTTGAGTTTTTCGGTTTGAACTCTCGAAATAGGGGTTTTGGTCCGATTTCAAATCTATCACAGTTTCAAGTTCGAATCTCAAGGCAGGTTGGTTCTCGGCCGTTTTCGTATATCAAAACACAATGGAAAATTATGAAACTTTTACACGAACTAGATCTATGTCTTAGGAATGTTTTTCATGCTTTAAGTTTTTCCGTTTGAGCAGTTTTAGGGCTCGAAAAATTCGCACAAAATTGTTGCGCCGAGGGTTTTTCGTGTTGACAGATTTTAGAGTTATTAAATCCATATGTTTGGTTGCATTTTAAGTCACCCAAAACCAAGTAAGTATTAACTTACTGTGGGGATGATGTCTAGGAGGTCACGGGATCGTTCGGAATCCACGGGATGTCACGAGCGAGTTTCCTCAAGTCGATTTCCTCTTCCAACGTCCACGAACCGAATCCGAAAGCAAAAGTCTAGGGTTAGATCGGATTTTTGCACTCGAAAACTTAAACAAAAACCTATGGACGACTTACCACAATCTAGAATACTAAGATGTTGTTCTCCACACCTCCTTCGTTGATTCCCGTCGCCGGAAAGTGATCGGAAAGTCGTCGGAAAGTGAAGAACTTGTGTTTTCGGTTTTTGGGAGAGTTTTGGATGATGGATGAGTTTGAGAGGTTGAGAATGGAGTGGAAATCTGTCAATGATCGTCCTATAGGCCTTTCCCCCGACTGGGATTGGGTTTCCAAAGTCGGGACACGAAAATATGGTAAGAAATCCCCGAAATCGCGCAATTGGCAGCTGCAGTCTTGGTGGCGCGGGGTTGGCGCGGTTTTTAGCCAAAAACCGCCCGGAGGGTGCGCGGCCTGGTCTGGGCCGTGCGTCCGGACAGGGCCGTGCGATCCCGTCGGGCCTTTTCTCCTCTCTTTCGGACTTCTGTCCTGCTACGTTTTCGGGCTCGATTTTTCGGGTCATTCTCGGATCATAAATCCTTATCTTAAATTTATCTCGACTCAAATGAATTTCATGTTTGAAATCTTAAGTCCGTCGGTCTCGGGTTCGTCGGCTTCCAATTCGTCGTCTTTCGACTCCCGTGCAATAACTTGTGTAATTAAATTTCTTCCGACTTCACGGGTTCTTGGAATTAGAATTATTTTCCTTCTTGAATTTAATTCTAATTATTTTGACTCAATTCATGGAATGTCTTCGGGCTGCCTTTCCCTCTTTTATTCCATTTTGAATTTTGAATCTATCGGCGTTTCATTTCCGAACAATAATTTACTGTGATAAGTCATTTTCTTCTTCTCGGAAATATTTCGACATTGATCGGAATAAATTTTATTCCTTTGGACGTTGATAAAAAATCTGGGGTATTACAGTCTACCCCCCTTATGAATCAACTTCGTCCTCGAAGTTGTGTTTCGGCTTTTCTCGCGCTAAGAGTTAGGGTCCTTTTGTTTATTTTATTATTTTACGATATTGTGTTATTGAATTATTGTTCAATTGTTGATTGTTTGTTGTTTGATTATTGTTTGACTGAACCCAGAATTGAAATTTCCGAGTTGCCTACGTACCCTGTGAAGGGATCAAGCCATGACGTAGTTGAAAACAATTTGAATTTGTTTATTTGGGATACAAACTATTCGGGTTTCAAAAATAAATGCTTATGCATTCTTACGGGGTATTACAATTTTACACCCCAAACCGTGCCCATGCAAATGATGCTCTGTCGAACCCTGCCCGTCTCAAATCCTAAAAGGAAATGGTAAAAAATATATCTATGCCATGTAAGCCTCGAGTTGCGGAAATAATTTAAAATGACATTTATGGAAAAGGCATGCTTAAACGAGAATAATTTATACATATATGAAATATTATTCTATATCTCGGGAACATATAATATAACAATATGCGTTACCGAAAAATAATTATCCCAGCCACCGTGATTTGCATGTTCCCCACCGTAGGGCCCAATTCGCACATACACTCAAGGGTGTGGGGGAGGTAAGAAATTTCCTCAAACCCACTGTGAGATAAGGTAATGGCATCGGGCTGAATAATTCCAGTGGTCCCCTGTAGCTAAAATATGCACAACAAACGCGGGAGTTGGGCAGCAGCGACCCACACACAGTCCCACCCCCGTAACAATGCGCGCTCAAAAATCCATAGGATTTTGAGAATAGTTGCAAGAATTATTAGGCACAGTAAAAATAGCATACCAATATTCCAAAAGCATAGAGAGCAATAAGCATAAATTTAAAATAATAAAGTGGAATTATAATTTATGCTTAAGCTTAAAAATAATTTGGGCAAGTTTCCAAGGAGTAAAAATCTACTTACAGTTACCGTAGGCTTGGGGTTAACAACACAATGCAGGCGACGAGCAGATAAATTTTCTTGTTTAACTATATTCCACAAGAAGCCTCCAATTGCTCTACTCCACCATCTCCCTTCCTAACTCACAATTATCCAAATAATATTCTCTTTAAAAGATTTTTCGACAATCTCAAGGAAGTAATTTTATAACAAGGGCATTCAACAATGCCAAATATCATTTCAACTACAAACTCCCATAACAACTTCTCATAAATATGAAAATATCACTTCACGGATCTCAATATCCAACTATTTCATAATAGGTTCAAAATCACCATTTCTTATGTCGCAGTTTACGCCAAACAACTTTAAAAATTCATACGAAAGGCGTTTGCTCTGAAATTTTTACTGTAAATACACAACACATATATCAACAAGTTTCATGTTTTGCACTTCCCAAAATACGGTACAGAAACGAGTCAAAAGTCGTGATCTTTGTAAAACTACCTTGCTGTCAGAATTTCAACAATAACGACTTACATTTCAACGGGTGTTAAAAATATAAAAACTCATTTAGAAATTCGGAAATTTTTACAGAAGGTAGATCACATATAGATAAAAAATTTTCATGAAGGAACCATTTAGTTTTAAGACACTTAAGTCCTTCAAATATACGGATTTTCAGAAAACCCTATCTTAACACAGATTTCAGCAAAAAAATGATTTCAACCATTTGGTAAACCAGATCCGATAGCTTTGTCATACGAGTTCTAAAAATTATGAAATTTGGCAGAGACATGTTCAACTCAATATGGAACACGTTTCATGAAGAAACCTTTGAAAGATAATGAACCAAAATGGTCGAAAAAGATGGATCTTTATGGAAGAGTAACATTGGCAGATTTGTTCTCAGATTTGAGCGAAAAACCAGATCCGACTTGGAAGGTCAAACATCGTCCAAAATTGATGAAATTTAACCAAAATAATCTTGAAGATGTGGGGAATATAGTTTATGAAGCAAAGATTTCGTGATCAAGTCTCTAAAGTGTAACACCCGAGGAAAAACAAATTCAAATTGTTTTGAACTACGTCATGACTTGATCCCCTCACAGGGTACGTAGGCAGCTTGGAACTAATTTCTAAGTTCAGTCATAAAATAAATCACAAAATAAAAATATAACCGAAAGCATCCCATCGTTAAACCCGAAGAAACCAAAACACAACTTCAGTAAAAACATTAAGGAAGGACGGGACGAGTTTAAGTAGACGGGTTATCATACGGGAGTTAGATCGGATTCGTAGATAAACCCACATGAGAATTTCGAGTCGGGAATGACCCAAAAAGTCGGACCAAGAGCGCGAAGGATGGAAACCCGATCGAGAAGAGGAAGAAAGGAACTGACGCACCACACAAACCGCCCGAACCGGCCGGTTCGGGCGGCGCGCACCCCGCGCGCATGCGCGCGGCCACCGCGCGGCCAAAGGGAGTCGCGTCCCTGGATGGTTCGCGCGTACTCCGCGCGGACAAAGGCCTATGTGCACGTCACCAGCGCGCCAGAGGTGCAGGAGGTGTAAACTTTCCTTCCATGGCGATTTCCTTGCCAAAAATCCGACGTCTATCGGTGGCAAGCCGATCACAGCCTTAGGGAAAGGCTTTAAGTCGGATTTGGGCGCCCCCTTTCCACCATTCTACAGAAAACAAACCCTAGACCTCCCACCATCCTCTCCAAGCAAGAAAACCTCTTCGACTCCACTTCCGGCGAGCATTCCGGCAACGACAAGGCAAACGGGACGAAGCCTCTGCTTCCTAGACCTTTGGTAAGTCATGGTATAGTGTTTAGTTTGTCCATAAACCTTGAAAACTCGAAATCTAACATCTTTTCCCTTGCTACGATTTCACGTCGGGGGACGAACGAAAAGCGATCGGAGAAGTTGGCCGTTCGTCGCAGCCCTAGGATCTCCGGAAACCCTTTTCAGCGACCCCATCCTCATTCTAAGTATGTTAAAACCTTACTCACAAATTTTCGTGGTTGTTTGTTGTTTAAAACTCGAGATATAGGCTTGTAACAAAAATCGGTTTTCAAAAACCCTATTTTCGTCCAATTTCAAAGACTCGCCTAAAACCCGACCTTCGGGAATTCAAACCGAAAACGTTTCAACATAAAAGTTGTTTCTAACACCTTTATCTATCTTGTGTCCAAATTTCAGCCGTTGACATTAAGTTTTGCTATCCCAAATCACGCCGTAAACTTTCTGTGACAACCCGAACATTTTTAAACTGTGACAGTTTCCCTTACTCGACTTGATGCATGTTTTTCACCCACTTTTCGAATGATTCAACTTTGCATTCCTAAACAAAAGTTGTAGATAATTGTGTCTAGATTATGCATATAAAATTTCACTGATTTTGGTGTTCATTTGATATGTCAATCGGTCGAATTTTCAGAACTGTTTTAAAACCTATTCGGAGCCCGCGAGTATACAGTGGGTTGTGGTCGATTTTTGAGTACCAAGAATTCATTATTTCCAAATTCTTAAAACATGAAAGTTGTTCCTTAACGTGTTTTGTAGTTATTGTAAAAATTTCGCATCAATTGGTTTTGAAATGAATTTTTAATCGGCGTTGCACGAACCTGTGACGAAACCAGTTTTTAAGACAGAAATCATTCTTTGCAATGAACTCGAATTTCGACTCACTTCGGAACCTTATTTCCAAAAACTTAAAACATGAAAGTTGTTCGTGTGTGTGTTTTCGAACTACTGTAAACATTTCAGAATTTTTGGTGTAAAAACGAATTTTTAATTAAGAAAGGCGTAAACTGCCTCGAATAGGATTTTTCGAACTTGAGAAAACTCGAACTATGAAAACGCGATATCGATCATTTGATAATGTTGAAATACGAACTTTCGAAAAATCCCATTCACTAGGCTGAGCCGATCTTCATGCTATCATTATCTTTGAGACTGCCTCGTTAGTGGTCTCCTTACTATCTGAGATTGCCTCGTTAGTGATCTCGCGCGCTGTATTTTTGGATCGCCTCGTTAGTGGTCCTACTATCTTTTTGAGACTGCCTCGTTAGTGGTCTCCCATTGTTTGGACTGCCTCGTTAGTGGTCCTATGTTGAGATTGCCTCGTTAGTGATCTACCGGTATGGTGTCCTCTTCTTAGTCTACGGGATAAAATGTAAAAGACTTGTGTGTGTTCCATTATGCTTAAATCGTATTTATCATGTTTTTAAATTATGTATTTAAAATTATGCATCTTAAATTATGCTTTTAATTACGCTTTTAAAATTATGTCCTTCAATCATGTTTTCCGCTGCAAATGAACTATGTATTTTAAATTTTACGCATGGTAAGCGAAATCTTTAGTTTAAACACATGTAACCCCTTTTATTTGTTAGTTAGGGATTAACTTACTCAGTATATTTTTATACTGACAACCGTTGTCATTTTTCTTTTACAGAGTATGTCGAGTGAAGCATACGCATACACTTGGGGGGAATTATTTATGAACATTTTCGCTTTCTGCACCGTATTACTGTTTACCGGGTCTGTTTAACCCGAGGTTTTGGCCGTGTTGGCCGTGATTACTATTCCGCTGCATTTACCTTATCCATGCATGATGATTTTTACTATCATACTTGATTGAAGTATTAATAAATTCCGGATTCATTGTTGAATGTTTTTAAAACTTTGCATACCCATAAGCCTTGCACCTCCTTAGCGAGCTCGGGAATCCGTGTCTTGCTAGGGAGATGCGGCGGTGACACCTCGGCCTGGGTTACCAAATCCAGGGTGTTACAAGTTGGTATCAGAGCCCGGAAAATTTTTAAAAGCTACTACTATTATTTTAAACCATTATTTTTAAAACCCAAGTATTATTTTTAAATTATTTTGACTACTAGTATTATTTTTAGCCCAAAAGTTTATTTTTCTTTTTTTTCATAGCCCAAAATCTTGGCCAAAGAAATATTAAATTTTGGCCCACTATAGAGGCCCAACCTTTAGCAATTTATTTTAAACGTACGAATAAATTAAATTTTAATGGGGGGGACTTGCACTTGCATGTTGCATATAGATTTAAATTCGTGCATATCTTAACTTTGCCTAAAATATATCCTAACTCTGACCTAC
Source organism: Hygrophila difformis (assembly GCA_030278955.1). NCBI lineage: Eukaryota > Viridiplantae > Streptophyta > Magnoliopsida > Lamiales > Acanthaceae > Hygrophila > Hygrophila difformis. The sequence goes on along the minus strand of JAOANR010000004.1, from coordinate 27,090,435 downwards.
CTTGTCAACATTAGATGGCCGAGCCCAACGCGAACATGGTCAATTTGATGGTGAAATTAATGAACGCATACCTTGAGGGCCAACATCACATCAATTACTTCAAAACGCGGGTAGGACAGTTGGAGGGTAACGTGGCCCATCTGGGTCATCTTAGGGAGACAGACCATCACCATATAATCCAGCTGCAGGAGCAAGTCGCGCAGCTTCAGGCCCAAGTGGCCCAGCTCCAGGACCAGAGTGATGGCTTGGAGGAGCAAGTGGAGAACCTGGGCTGGGACTTGACCAACCTAACCCAGGACGTTGGTGAGGCGATCCTCCAGAACCTGGGCCCTGGCCCCGACGTCGCTGTTCCCATTGACGTATCCAGCGACGAGGACGACCCCATCGAGGATGCCCCTGCCTGTCCCCTCTAGATTAGGGATATATATATCGATACATTACTACTTGTACCTTCTTTGACTATTGTCAGCACTACTACGTTCATTCTACCGCGTATAACCCGATAAGTTTCTTTTGGAGCAATAAAAGAATTTCCAGCAGTTATTTCGTTTATCCTTTATACTTATTCGTGTATCATATCCACATACCCGGGAGAAACTCAACCACGTAAATATGCAATAACTAGTGGGCGGCCTCCACTCATGTAAATGCAGTGAAGAGGTAACAACGAAACCGTAGTACCATAAACCATAACTAAGGCGAGACAATTCAATCATACTTCTAAAACAGCGGTAAACCACTAACACATGTCAAACACCTAACTAAGCAATAACATAACGAAAATATAAATCACAAATCCCAGACAACAGCAGCGTCCTCATAAGGAGGAAACTAAACAAAGTACGTCTAATGCAAAACCTAAACGAAAACACGAAACCGAAAGGAGACATCACTGATCGGGAGGCGGGAACTGCCGGCGCATGTAGTCGTCCATCTGCCGCACATAGGCGTACATGTCGGACATGGTGGCCTGCTGCTGAGCCTGCCTCGTAGCAAACGAGTCCATACGGGTCTGATAGAAGTCCAACCTAGTGTCGATGGCGTCATAACGAGCCTGCCCAGCTGCAAACCCGGCGTCCATACCGACCCGCATCTCCTGCATCATATGTAGCATCTGAGTCATCTCCTGCCCCTGAGGTGCCACAGCAGGAGGTGGAACTACTGGAGGAGGGGGTGGCTGCTCCGGTGGTACAACAAGGATCAGGCCGCCGTCATCAGGCTGCGGGCGAAGTACAGCACGGGGAGCCCCACGACGTAAGGCGCTACGCCGGTCAGCATAAGTCGGGATACGGTAGCAACGGCCCGGTGCTAGGTCGTACGGGTCTGTCTCCGGTGTAGTGCGAATCCCCTGCGCCGCGCACAGCCCACAGATGAGGTGAACATGGGTAATCACCCTACTCCCTCGTCCTCTCCGCATACCCCGCAAGTTGTCCTCGATGCAAGCTCCTACATTCACCCTACCGTCTCGCGCGATAAAGCAAATGGTCTCGTAGACGTGATCCAGGACAATGTGGCTCCGGGTGATCGGCCGGACGCGCCCTAACCACAGCTGAGCAAGCTCTCGCCAAGGGGAGTCCATCGTCGTCAAACGAAGCTCATGACCGTGCTCGAGCTGAGGAGGCACTATGGTGCACAGGGTGTTCCACGCAGGAGCAAGAACACGTCCCTCAGGCTGTGGGCGAAATACGCCATCGTCAGGCAAGCCAAAATAGACATTGATCGCCCGAGCACTGAAGTCGAGATAGCGACCACGGACCCATACCCGGGATAGGTCGTCACCCTCCCCGAGACCGCCAATGTTGGCGATAACCTCCATAGCCATATAACCGGATGCAACACCCTCGGGATGTCGTGCCAGACCGGTCCACTGCAGATGCTCCAAGACTGCACTGACCCTGTCATCGCCCAGATGAAGAGGATATATGCCTCTCTCAGGGACGTAAGCCCTGTTTCGACGAAGCTCGTCGAAATAAAAGTCCTGGGCAGCCCTCGTCCTAAACCGGAACCTGTCGTGCCGGTGAGGACGCACCTCGTCCGGGAGGCCCCTGAGTCGCGGGCCCCGCTGCTCCTCGTCCTCCTCTGACTCGCTCTCGTCGAAATCAGGCATCGCCGGAGCGACATGATTGGGGCCAGCCTCATCAGTAACTCGTCTCCTAGTCCTCGGAGGACACATGAGAGACGCCAAAACGACCCACAAAAAGAGCAACATCCTGCAAGTTACCAAATACCGATTATAAGACTAAGTCCCACACAAAAGTCAAGCGAAAATACGTAAAGGGCATCAATATACACTTCCAACGCGAATATACCGTAAGAACAACAAATCCTACCGTTTGCTAAGACCAACCAGGAGGTAATCTAGACAAAGGATATGCTCAAACTAGTGCCCAAACCCTTTGTGGCATTTCGTCGAACACGTTATGTGCGCAATAAACCAAAACCTAAGTTACTAACAACACACGGAAATGGCCCACAGAATGAAACAATCATTCTAATAACAACACATCATATCCTACAGCACCAAACAACAGGGGAACGAACTAATAATCACACCCCAATAACAACCAAACATCAAAAACTTCATAGCCTTTCTAAGGATTCGAATTCAACAAGAATTTGCCAAAAACATAAACACGTTATAACATAAACATAGGCAAGGCAACAAGAGTAACAACGAATGCTACGGACACTTGCTAATTTGCACAAATCAAACCTAAAAGTAACAAACCCCCAATTTTTGTACACAAACCCTAATTTCCTAAATCTCTTCACAAATCAAGTCATTCGAAACATAAAAGTTGAAATTAGTAGGTGGGTTTAGTAGAATCGTACCTCGATGAGTGAAATTGAAGTCAAAATCAAGCAAACAGGAAGGTAACTCGCCGGATTTAGAGAGAATTGGGGGTGTGTTCTCGAATGGGAAATGAGGGAAGTGGCTCGCGCGGAGCGCGAGCCCCATTTCTTCGAACAGGTGGAGCCGCGTGCTCTCCGCGCGCTGTGGCGCATTACCGTGCGGCCACCGCGCGGGACCCGGAGGGAGTTTTATTTTTCCTGTTCTGCTCAATCTCTTTTGCTATACGCTCCTCACTGAACCCGGGCATACATTGACAGTGAAATACAACGACATGGAGCATCACCTGGCATTATTCCTGGCAAGGACAGCAGAATTGTCTAACATCCTCCTTTCGCAGGACTACAAGGAGCCCGCGGGACATAAATACATAGGGGCCATAAGAAAATACATAGGGACCAAAACACAGATTTCAGCAAAAAAATGATTTCAACCATTTGGTAAACCAGATCCGATAGCTTTGTCATACGAGTTCTAAAAATTATGAAATTTGGCAGAGACATGTTCAACTCAATATGGAACACGTTTCATGAAGAAACCTTTGAAAGATAATGAACCAAAATGGTCGAAAAAGATGGATCTTTATGGAAGAGTAACATTGGCAGATTTGTTCTCAGATTTGAGCGAAAAACCAGATCCGACTTGGAAGGTCAAACATCGTCCAAAATTGATGAAATTTAACCAAAATAATCTTGAAGATGTGGGGAATATAGTTTATGAAGCAAAGATTTCGTGATCAAGTCTCTAAAGTATTCAAAAACAGAGATTTTAAAGATTGCGCATGAATAGATCGAATCTGACAGATTATCGAACAATGGTTTCCAATATAACAGATTGGTTTTGTCCAAGTAAATGAAATCCAAAATTTTTGAAAATTTACAAGCATAAACTTTAAAATATTAGGGATAACTTTCATGAAGAAAAGTTTTTAAGAAAAATATTTTAAAGGTACCATAAAAGCATTGCAAGTCGGATATGCCTTGCTGTCAACTTCTTTAAAGATCATGCATAAACCAGATCGATTTTCAAGGGTCAAACGGTGTCCAAAAATTCTGAAATTTACACACCATACTCTTCATGATGGAGGGAACAAACTTAATGAAGGAAAATTTTCGAATGGAAGGGTATAAACAGCCCGAAAACAAGGATTTCTATGAGTTGCACAAAGTAGATCTTTGTGACAGATTGTATATTTTATACTTCGACGCTTATATCTCTTAAACCTTTCGACCAAAACCTCATAAATTTGAATTGGTGGGAATAGACTTACAGAGGATAGATGCTATGGTCGTTTGGTAGGTCGTCGGGCTCCTTGTATGTAACACCCTTAACTGCATAATCCGCATAAACCGCATAGTCTGCATAATCCGCAAATATCTGTCTAAACCTATAGCACCGGTGCCCTAACCTAGGCTCGCAGGCGAGGTTAGGGGTTAGATCCACAATACCACATAGTCAAAAGTTCGTCAACCTGAATTTAATTAATTTCTGACAGAGGGGGCGAGTTACGTCGCTGGAGACCCGTCACGGTCCTGCCCCTCAACCGCATAATCCGCACAAAGCATCTACTCGTCAATACCAATTTGTCCACATTAATATTTATACACTACACCGACTGACAGATCTTTTCGAAATAGGATTTCCAACTGTCTACACCAATTTGGCTAACAGTACATAGCTAGGTCATTCAAAGTTTTATTTAACACACATTCTCGACACTGACAGAGTCTAAAACTAAATAATTTCTTTGCAAAAATCTGGGATTAATAACAATTAAGTGAACAATTTTCTCCTTTACTCTACGAGGCAGCAGTCGGTCACCTAACATTAAAATACACAAGTCTGTATTTTAAGTAGGCTAGATATAGATCTCATAAAACAGAAGAAATCTGGTACCTTCAAAATTTATTTACTTATACTAAGGACAACAACCAACTTTGACTATTTTTGACATGTAAATTGTAGCACGTAAGCCTATATCCAAGAGCCTACACTCACATAGTTGTATTATAAACGATTTATATATATACAGGAGGACATATGTGTATACGCCTGCACTCACTCATGGAAGCTACCAAGGGTACGACTAATCTTAGAATCAAATTTGTATTTCACAAAAGTGTAACTTGCAAAAGATCTTGCCACGGCTGCTGGACAAGGAAAATTACCAACACAAGAAGAAAAATTGGGGCATTCAAAAGAAAGGATTTTTAGGGAGAAACATGAATCAACTTACAGTGCACAATCTAGCAAAGGAGAAAAGAGAGAGAATTTCTAGTTGACAGAAACTTCCAAAAATAATCCCAAGGGAATAATAGTTAAACGATTATTACCAAACACTACAACCAAGTGCAGGATCCGCAGGATGATGTATTGGATAATTCAAAGGGGTCAAAGATGATAGACTAATGAAATAATTATAGAGTTACACGTACTAGGTAGCATTTATGAATTCCGAAGCACAAAAATTATCTAGACATCTAAGTTTCACAAGTAGCCAAAACACTGTTAGAGCCACGCATATAGACTTATCAGAGTTATAGTTTACTTGACAAAATGGAGTTTGGACAAATATTGGAAGATGAGATTAACTTACAGTGATGAACAGGTTGGCTGACAGATGCTACTGTTGATAAATTCAAATGCCGTAAAAGTAACAGGAATCGCCGAAGTCCAATAAGGAGGCTCATCTACCACGCCGAAAAGATTGAAGCCATCATCTATATAGTATAAGCATATGTTGATTGTCTGTTGTATGTTTTCAATTCTATATATAGGTACTCAAATTATTGTAATCCTCATAGCAGAGCGAGTAGCGGCGCAAAGAGGCGAAGCAATCTGCTCTCCGCTTTTGGTTATCCACTTTAGATATCAAAAGTGTAAAGTGTCTTGTGTGTGTCATATCAAAATCCACAAATTGTGAGATATCAGAATCTACAAATTGGTATCAGAGCCTGAGTGATCCAAATCTCAGAGCCAAGAGAAGAAAAGCTGGGTAGAAGCCCAGAGTCTGAGTAATCCAAACTCAGAGCCAAGAAAAGTTGTGTAGAAGCAAATAATTCAAATTGAAGTTCAAGGGAAGGAGTACCGAAATTGACTCCAGCAAAGCTGCCCTCAGAAGCAGCTGCACCAGCCCCACGCGGTCGCCACACCTACGACGTGCGCTATCTCCTCCGAGCTGCCATCGAGCGCCGCCGAACAACATTAACAAGCCCGCCAGACATCGCTCCAAGTCACCAGATCCGACACCATCGCCGAGCCAATAACCGCCGGCCCGATTTGCTGAGCCTCCGCTGCCGTTAACCAGCTACAACCCGTGCCTCTGTCCTCCGAGCACCTACTACTCAACCTCAAGCTGTCGAGTGCCTGCAACCAACACCGCCTGCGCAAACCACCGCCTCCAGCAACTGTGAAACCCGCGTCTCCGCCTCCCGTTGCCAAAGCAGAATAAAAAGAAGAGAGGAAAATTGAGAGGGATATGTTTCCAATTTGAATGACCTGGGAACAGAAGACAACGCAGGAGACAAAGAAATTAATGTAAACAAGTGCACGCTGGAAATTAAAGAAAAAAGTGGAGGACAATTGATGACCGTGAGAGAGACATAAATTAAAGAAGAGAGAATTTATTGAAGTGGGACCTGGAGTAGTTGGAAATTAATTGCTCAATTTTGAGTTAGGCGGAGAAATAAAAATTGGAAAGGAGGTCCTGCAACCATACAAAAATTGGTGCAAAATTAATTGTTGCTATGCAAGAAGAAATTCTGGAGCAGAAAAAATTCGTGGAGTCTTGGATCGAGTCCGAAATAATTCATACAAATTATTTTGGAATCTAAAATGTTCAAAGGAGCTGACCGAGTTCAAGCAAGTCAAACAAGCCATGATGAAAAAAAGTCCAGGCAATACTTATGAAGGATATCAGAAGGAGAAAGTGCAATCATGCCAATGACAATTTGGCGAATCAAGTTTATTCGACATGGAATGTCAACAATGGACATCATGTTAAGGATTGCAACTTTGATAGATGCAAAGTGGAGACTTTGCAAAGGATTGTCGAAGCGACAATCGAGTGAAAAAGACAACCATTTCCAACCAACCAATATAGTTGTGGAAGATAAAGCCAATACATGTTGAACCTGTAGTGGTACAGGAGCCTATGAAAGGTTGATGTTGATCTATTGGCAGAACACACTTGTGATAAGCTTGAAAACAAGCTAGTTGAGCCTTTGGTAGAAGAAAAGGCTGTTGAGATGCCTGAGAAGAGAAGATTCATGAGAAGAAGCAAATTGAGAGTGTTCTTGATGTGGAGTGCACTGATGAGTGTATTCAAGAACCGGTCAAGGAAGTTGTAATGATGACAACCGAGATTCCAAAATGAAGCTGAAGAAGCATTTGAAGTTTATGGGGGAGTTTTGTTGATAAATTCAAATGCCGTAAAAGTAACAGGAATCGCCGAAGTCCAATAAGGAGGCTCATCTACCACGCCGAAAAGATTGAAGCCATCATCTATACAGTATAAGCATATGTTGATTGTCTGTTGTATGTTTTCAAGGCTATATATAGGTACTCAAATTATTGTAATCCTCAGAGCAGAGCGAGTAGCGACGCAAAGAGGCGAAGCAATCTGCTCTCCGCTTTTGGTTATCCACTTTAGATATCAAAAGTGTAAAGTGTCTTGTGTGTGTGTCATATCAAAATCCACAAATTATGAGATAGCTACAAGCAGGAAGAACAATTGAGGCAGCCCTCAACTCACTTCATACAGCAGCCTCCGACTCCAAGGAATTAGATTGGGAATTTAGGGTTTCATGTATTACGCCTAGAAGAATATTTTTAAAGCGCGGTTTTTTTGACATGGCCTGATAGCTCTCTTATGCAAGATTTATGGGCTTAGATGAGTTTGAATTAAGATTTAATTCCAACAACTTCCCACCTTTCGTATAATAGATATCTGAATTTAAATATTGCATATCTATTAGTTACTTATTATCATTACTCTATTTAATACTATTATTATTCTAAATTCTAAATACTAATTTATTTATGTATCTATGCTATTATAACCATTATTATTATTATTATTATTCTAGGTATTAATTTATTTATGTATATGATATTATTATAACTGTTATCAACATTTTATGGGTATCACATTGTAACTATGGAAAAACCCTTGAATCACAGCGACACTATTTACAGAAAACTAAAAAGAAACTTGGGAGAAGGAAGAAAAATAAGTGAGGTGTGTGCTGAGTTTGGGGAAATGGGGTTATTAATAGTCAACTTGCAGAATTTATTTATTTGATTTTTTTTAAAAATTAATTTTAGTTGTTCTTGGCTCCATCATCATATTTAATAGCTGTGTAGTCCCATTCCATTAATACTTACACCTTCCTTCATCATATAAAATAAGTAAATATATACATATATATATAATATATTTTATATATATTTTATATATATATAAAATATATATATATATAAAATATATATATATATTAGTCGTCTTGTATTGATTGTTTTGAATCAAACTTCAATGTCGGCAACACTAATTTACAGAACAGTCTCCCTCTCCAGGCTGATGGATCTTTCAACTGATGGAACAAGTATTTTATTTTGGATATTATATAAGGACCTTCTCATTAAATACAACTTTGAGCTAGCAGATAAGGGAGAGACTCTTTTCCTGCTTTACATGTATAAAAAAAAAACGGATGACTCCATTAATTCAAGAAGCTTGTCCCAACCATTCCATCATTTGTAGTCTAAATTAATTCCATTTGAATGTGTGTATTGTATACGTGTAACATTCTACACCCCAAATTTATTACTACTACTCACTCACCTATTCTTTCTTCTTTTTTTTTTTCCCTGTATAAGACTATCTCATACTGATTTGATCTAGCATTTATTTGTCTGCCGCCCACCTAAAAAAGAAACTTTGTGCATTTCTTCATTTCAATTCAATCACACTTGCTCTAAAGCATTTTTTTTTTATCTGACCCCTCAATTATTTTGCAAGTTCCACAGATCTCTATTAAAATCAAATGATATTAATTGGTGGGTACATATTAAATTATCCCCATCATCCCATGTTGGCCTCTCCTCTCCATCTCATTCATTCTCACATGTCAAGTCCTCTTTTTAAAGAGGAAGAAAATAGTGCAATAATTCTCATAGCACAAATAAGTCTCATGGCCGCCCCACCCTATTTATTTTCTTGTTTCGTCTCCTCTCACTTTCATAATAGCAGCTCCCATGACTTCAATTTTACAAGTATTTGTCAATTCATTCAACATGATTGAAGGTCATCCAGAAGTATGTTGATTGCGATTTTTGTGTGACCATATTTAATTCATTAGGTAGATAACAGTTCATTGTCCATCCTCATTGATTTTATAGTATGACAGTTTGCATTGGTGTGATACATATTAGAGCTTGATTTCCTACTCCAATAATTTAAAAATTCTAGCCCTCACCTCAATAACACAAATAATTTATGCTTAATAATGCATGATTAGTTCGGATACGAAAATAAAGGAAAATGAACTACTAGTACATATAAGAATTAATTAATATCACTAAAATCATACCTACAATGACTTTCCCAAGTCTTCTGCCGACATGTAAGAAATTAATTAAAATCAAAAAATCAATGCTTATAATCTAATGGACCTAAAATAAATATATTTGCTCATGAACTAATTTAATTATACTTGTGCTTAAAAAGAATTTTAATTATATAAATTTTAGCTCAGTACTTGTTAGGGATTGATTGAATAATACTTATTTCCAAAATTAAAATTTCCCATTCTCTAATTTAATGTTCAATAAAAATTACACTTGGGAGAATTATACTTTTTATTTTAGAAGAACTTGAATATCTATTAATTTTAAATTTAAAATTTTACGGGGTGTTATAGCTTTGTGGAATGAGCTTGATTGTATTGACACCTATCGGATCTACGATTGAGGGAATAGCAAGAACACATTGTGTGTTAGGCGATTCCAAAATTGTGTTATCCAACTAGGTAATTCCACCCTATCCATTTCTTCATTTTCGGTTTCGGTTCACTTCCAACTTTTCAATCTTGTTCCATAAATCGAATCTAATCCCGATGTAACACTCCGGATTTGGTCACCCAGGCTGGAATGCTACCGCCACACCTTTCTAAATAAGACACGATCAAATTGAACTTATTTAAAAAGATGCTAAGGCTAAAGTTGTACCAATATTTAAAATAATTAAAAACCATTCAAACAATGCCTGAAGTTAAAATCAGAGTATGTCTACCATGCATAATTTAAAACAGTGCGGAAGCTAAAATAGGGCCAAAACATGCGGCCAAAACAAGTCCAGAGTCTCAGTGCAGAATTTAAATAAATTAAAAATGCGACAAGTCTTCATAAGAAATAATCCCATCCCGCGTGCGAATGCTTACTCTGCAAAATCTGAAAAAAAATAGGAAATAACAACTAATCAATACAAATGTACTGCGTAAGTTAATATTCGTCACAATGAATTTTAGAAATTCTAGAAGAGGATATAAAAATAGGATTTTTAATTAAAAGAGACGAATAATATAATTTACGAAATCTCTTACACTTGCCACACGAATATTTTACCATTGTTCGTTATGATCGAGGACACCACCTATGTCCTTTGGGACTAACACCCACAAGAACTCCAATTCATATTAAAGATCCTAGGGACGTACCCTTGGGATCAACTGTAACACCCCAGATTTGATAACCCAGGCCGGGATGTCACCGCCGCAATTCCCTAGTAAGACACGGCTTCCCGAGCTTGCTAAGGAAATGCAAGGCTTGTGGGTATGAAAAGATTTAAAAACATTTCAAGATTTAGTCCGGAAATTTAATACTTAGTACGATAGTAGAAATTATCACGTACGGAAAATAAATAAAGTAAGTGCAGCGGAAAGTAAATCACGGCCAACATGGCCAAATCCTCGGGTTTAACAGACCCGGTAAAAATAGTACTATGATGCAGAAAGCGAAAATGTTCATAAATAATTCCCCCAAGTGCATGCGTATGCGTCACTCGACATACTCTGTAAAAGAAAAATGACAACGGTTGTCAGTATAAAAATATACTGAGTAAGTTAATCCCTAACTAACAAATAAAAGGGGTTACAAGTGTTTAAACTAAAGATTCCGCTTATCGTACGAGAATTTAAAAATACATGATTTATTAGCAGCGGGAAAATCATAACTAAAGAACTAAATTTTTAAAAGCGTAATCTAAAGCATAATTTAAGATGCATAAAATTTAAATACGTAATTAAAGACAGGATAAATACGATTTAAGCATAATGAAACACTCACACGAGTCTTTTACTTTTCATCCCGTAAACTAAGAAGAGGACACCATACCGGGAGATCACTAACGAGGCAATCTCAACATAGGACCACTAACGAGGCAGTCCAAACAATGGGAGACCACTAACGAGGCAGTCTCAAAGATAGTAGGACCACTAACGAGGCGATCCAAAAAGATAGTAGGACCACTAACGAGGCGATCCACAAATACAGCGCGCGAGATCACTAACGAGGCAATCTCAGATAGTAAGGAGACCACTAACGAGGCAGTCTCAAAGATAATGATAGTATGAAGATCGGCTCAGCCTAGTGAACGGGATTTTTCGAAAGTTCGTATTTCAAAGTTATCAAAGGATCGATATCGCGTTTTCATAGTTCGAGTTTTCTCAAGTTCGAAAAATCCTATTCGAGGCAATTCACGCCTTTCAAAATTTAAAATTCGTTTTTCCTCCAAAAATTCTGAAACTTGGCCAGTAACTCAAAAACACACACACGAACAACTTTCATGTTTTAAGTTTTTGGAAATAAGGTTCCGAAGTGAGTTGAAATTTGAGTTTATTGCAAAGAATAATTTACGTCTTAAAAACTGTTTCCGTCACAGGTTCGTATAACGCCGATTAAAAATTCATTTCAAAACCAATCGATGTGAAATTTTTACAGTAACTACACAACACATTAAGGAACAACTTTCATGTTTTAAGTTTTTGGAAATAATGAATTCTTGGTACTCAAAAATCGAGTGCAACTCACTGCATACTCATGGCCCTTAAAACGAATTCAAAACAGTTCGAAAAACTTGGCCGATTGACATATCAAATAAACACCAAAATTCGTGAAATTTTGTAGGCATAATCTAGACACAATTATCTACAACTTTTGTTTAGAAATGCAAAGTTAAATCATTCGAAAAATGGGTGAAAAACATGCATCAAGTTGAATGAAGAAATCTGTCACAGTTTTGAATCGTTCGGTTTGATACAGAAAGTTCATGGCGAAAATTGGGATAGCAAAACTTAATGTCAATGGCTGAAATTTGGACACAAGATAGATAAAGGTGTTAGGAACAACTTCTATGTTGAAAAGTTTTCGGTTTGAATTCCCGAAGGTCGAGTTTTTGGCGAGTCTTTAAAATTGGACGAAAATAGGGTTTTTGAAAACCGATTTTTGTTACAAGCCTATATCTCGAGATTTAAACAACAAACAACCGCAAAAATTTGTGAGTAAGGTGTTAACTTACTTAGAATGATGATAGGGTCGCTGGATTGGGTTTCCGGATGTCCTAGGGTCACGACGAACGGCCAACTTCTCCGATTGCTTTTTGTTCGTTTTCCGACGGGAAATCGTAGTAAGGAAAAAGGGTTAGAATATGAGTTTCTGAGATCTATGGACGAATTGAAACGTTGCACAATGGCTTACCAAGAGTCTAGAGGGCAGGGGCTTGTCCCGGTCGTCCCGTCGTCGCCGGAATACTTGCCGGAAAGTGGTGTCGAAAGAGTTTCGAACTTGGAGAGGGAATTGAAGGTGGAGGCTGATTGTTTACTGAAAACCTAGGGTTTGGGGCGCCCCTAGGGTATTCTTAAGCCTTCCCCAAGGCTGAGATTCGATTGCCATGGTTAGGGGTGTGGTTTTTGGCAAGAAAATCGCCATGGAAGGAAAGTTTACACTTTCAGCACCTCTGGCGCGCTGGTGGCGCGCACCTAAGCTTTTGTCCGCGCGGAGCACGCGTGCCAGGCCTGGCGTCGCGACGCCCTTGGCCGCGCGGTGGCCGCGCGGCGGCGCGCGGACAGCGCGGGCCGGCCGGACCGGCCGGTTCGGCTCCGCGTGTTCCGTCGGGTCTTCCCTCGCTTTCCCCTATCGGTTTTCTACGTGTTAGCTCGATTCCCTGGGGCGTCTTCGTTGCGGAATCTTCTCCTTAATCTTGTTACGAGTCCGGCTTATCGCTCGCAACATTTCCGGGTCCTACTTAGCCTAGTCTAAATTGGTTTCAACATCCCCTATCGTCCTTGTGGTCTAATTCGTGATGTATTTTGTGATTTATTTCGTGACTGAACTTAGAAATTAGCTCTAAGCTGCCTACGTACCCTGTGAAGGGATCAAGTCATGACGTAGTTCAAAACAATTTGAATTTGTTTTTCCTCGGGTGTTACATCCTCCCCCCATTAAGAATACAGTTATGTCCCCATAACTGTGGTCGGGTCGTCTTGGAAGAGGGTAGGGTAACGTTGCCTCATGTCGGCTTCCAATTCCCAGGTTGCCGTCTCCGTCTCGTGGTTGGACCACAGGACCTTGACCATCTTTACAGTTTTATTCCTTGTCACCCTTTCCTTGTAGTCGAGTATTTGCACCGGGGTTTCTTCATAGGTCAAGTCATCATCCAATTCGATTACGTCCGGTTGGAGTACATGCGACGTGTCGGGTACATACTTCTTTAGTTGGGGGTCGTGGAACACATTGTGGTCACGAGTAAACGGTGGTGGGGTCGTTAGTTAACATGCCGTTCTCATTTCCCTACGGAATTTCTTAGGGTCCCTAGGTATTTACGTCCCGGGGGTTTCCTGTAGTCCTGCGAAAGGAGGGCGTGAGGCAATTCCGCCGTCCTTGCCCGGAATAATGCCAGGCGATGCTCCATGTCGACGTATTTCTCTGTCAATGTATGTCCGGGTTCAGTGAGGAGCGTATAGCGAAAGAGATTGAGCAGAACAGGAAAGATAAAACTCCACCCGGGTCCCGCGCGGTGGCCGCGCGTTGGCGCGCGGGGAGCGCGCGGCAACCCCTGTTCGAAAAAAATAGGGCTCGCGCTCCGCGCGAGCTACTTCCCCCATTTCTCTCTAAATCCGGCGAGTTACCTTCTTGTTTGCTCGATTTCGACTTCCATTCCACTCATCTAGGTACGAGTCTACTAAACCCACTTACTAATTTCAACTTTTATGTTTTGGATGACTTGATTTGTGTAGAGATTTAGGAAATTAGGGTTTGTGTACAAAAATTGGGGGTTTGTAATTTTTAGGCTTGATTTGTGCAATTTAGCAAGTGTATGTGGCAATTGTTGTTACCCCTATTGCCTTGCCTACGTTTATGTTATAATGTGTTTATGTCTCTGGCAAATTCTTGTTGAATTCAAATCCTTAGAAAGGCTATGAAGTTACTGGTGCTTGGTTGCTGTTGGGGTGTGATTATTGGTTTGTCCCCTCGTTGTTTAGTGCTGTAGGATTTGCCGTATTGTTATTAGAATGATTGTTTCGTTCTGTGGGCGATTTCCGTGTGTTGTTAGTAGCTTAGGTTTTGGTTTATTGTGCACATAACGTGTTCGACGAAATGCCACATAGGGTTTAGGCACTAGTTTTAGCATATTCTTTGTCTAGGTCACCTCCTGGTTGGTCTTAGTAAACGGTAGGATTTGTTGTTCTTACGGTACATTCACGTTGGGATTATATATTAATGCCCTATTCGTATTTTCGCTTGACTTCTGTGTGGGACTTAGCCTTATAATTGGTGTTTGGTAACTTGCAGGATGTTGCTCTTTTTGTGGGTCGTTTTGGCGTCTCTCATGTGTCCTCCGAGGACTAGGAGACGGGTTGCTGATGAGGCTGGCCCCAGTCATGCTGCTCCGGCGATGCCGGATTTCGACGAGAGCGAGTCTGAGGAGGATGAGGCGCAGAGGGTCCCGCGTCTCAGGGGCCTCCCGGACGAGGTGCGTCCTCACCGGCATGACGGGTTCCGGTTTAGGACGAGGGCTGCCCAGGACTTTTATTTCGACGAGCTTCGTCGAAACAGGGCTTACGTCCCTGAGAGAGGCATATATCCTCTTCATATGGGCGATGACAGGGTTAGTGCGGTCTTGGAGTATTTACAGTGGACTGGTCTGGCACGTCACCCCGAGGGCGTCGCCTCCGGTTATTTGGCTATGGAGGTTATTGCCAACATCGGCGGTCTCGGGGAGGGTGACGATCTATCCCGGGTATGGGTCCGTGGTCGCTATCTCGACTTCAGTGCTCGGGCGATCAACGTCTATTTTGGCTTGCCCGACGATGGCGTGTTCCGGCCCCAGCCTGAGGGGCGCGTTCTTGCTCCTGCGTGGAACACCTTATGCACCCTAGTGCCTCCTACGTTCGAGCACAGTCATGAGCTTCGTTTGACGTCGGTGGACTCCCCTTGGCGAGAGCTCGCTCAGCTATGGTTCGGGCGTGTCCGGCCGATGTCCCGGAGCCACATTGTCTTGGATCACGTCTACGAGACCATTTGCTTCATCGCGCGGGACGGTAGGGTGAATGTAGGGGCTTGCATCGAGGACAACTTGCGGGGTATGCGCAGAGGACGAGGGAGTAGGGTGATTACCCATGTTCACCTCATCTGTGGGTTGTGCGCGGCACAGGGGATTCGCACTACACCGGAGACAGATCCGTACGACCTAGCACCTGGCCGTTGCTACCGTATTCCGTCTTATGCTGAGCGGCGTAGCGCCTTACGTCGTGGGGCTCCCCGTGCTGTACTTCGCCCGCAGCCTGATGACGGCGGCCTGATCCTCGTTGTACCACCGGAGCAGCCACCCCCTCCTCCAGTGGTTCCACCTCCTGCTGGGGCACCTCCTGCCGTGGCACCTCAGGGGCAGGAGATGATTCAGATGCTGCAGATGATGCAGGAGATGCGGGTCGGTATGGACGCCGGGTTTGCAGCTGGGCAGGCTCGTTATGACGCCCTCGACGCTAGGTTGGACCTCTATCAGACCCGCATGGACTCGTTTGCTACGAGGCAGGCTCAGCAGCAGGCCACTATGTCCGACATGTACGCCTATGTGCGGCTGATGGACGACTTCATGCGCCGACAGTTCCCGCCTCCCGATCAGTGATGTCTCCTTTTGGTTTCGTGTTTTCGCTTAGGTTTTGCGTTTAGACGCACTTTGTTTAGGCTCCTCCTTATGAGAACGTTTCTGTTGTCTGGGATTTGTGGTTTATATTTTCGTTGTGTTATTGCTTAGTTATGTGTTTGACATGTGTTAGTAGTCTACTGCTGTTTAGAAACATGGTTCAATTGTTCTGCCTATTTTATGGTTTGAGATGTCCTGGATTTACTGTTACTTTCCTATCGTATCTACATGTGTGTGGGTTGCCCAACAATACTTGCACTGTTGCTTGACTAAACCGCTTCAAGGAACTTAGATAAACTAGTGTGATAAGATAAAAGGGGTAGAGTTTATATGTTAAATAAATAGCTGCTTGCAAGGGGAAAATTTTATTGAATGAAGATTAGTCTTTTAATAGGTATCAATTTATTGGGGCCTGTTTGTAGAGGTTGCTGGAATTTATTTATTCATTTATTTATTCATTTATATTATTTTTTTTTTTTTTTTGTTCAGTAATCTGTTTTTTTTTTTTTTTTTTTTTGTAGATTTCCCTCCTTGATTATGGTAGTTAAAGAACTAAATGAAATGCATGGAGTAAATTTAAATAGGCTTGTATTTTATTACTCAAGAATCAAATTTGGTTTACAAGCATTTGAAACGGAAATAGGTGTGCTGCTAATGGTACGGAAAGGAAAATATACTAATAATGCGTAGCTGGATCACTAGATCTAAAACGGGTGGGCAGGCTCGGCCTTGATGGGATCATCCTCATCGCTCGACACATCGATGGGTATGGCGACATTGGGAGCAGGCCCCGGGTTCTGAAGGACCGCTCCGTCCACGTCCTGGGCTAGGTTAGTCAGTTCCCAGCCTATGGTCTCTATCTGCTCCTCCAAGTCATCTCCCTTGTCTTGGAGCTGGGCCACTTGGGCTTGGAGGTGCGTGACTTGCTCCTGCAGCTGGGTTATGTGGTGATGGTCTGTTTCCCTAAGGTGGCCCAAATGGGCCAGGTTACCCTCCAACTGTCCTACCCGCGTTTTGAAGTAATTGATGTGCTGTTGGCCCTCAAGGTATGCGTTCATTAATTTCACCATCAAATTGACCATGTTCGCGTTGGGTTCGGCCATCTATTGTCAACAAGGGAGGTTAGAGTTAGATGTTTTTCAGGCAAAGTTAAGATATGCATAAATTTAATTCTATATGCAACATGCAAGTGCAAGTCCCTTCCCCCATAAAATTTGGTTTAAAATAAATTGCTAAGGGTTGGGCCTCTATAGTGGGCCAAAATTTAATACTTCTTGGGCTAAGATTTGGGCTATGTAAAAAGGATTATAGATTTTTGGGCTAAAAATAGTACTAGTAGTCAAATAAATAAATTTTAAAAGAAATAATACTTGGGCTTAAAAATATTGGTTTAAAATAATAGTAGTAGCTTTAAAAATTTTCCGGTCTCTGATACCAACTTGTAACACCCCGGATTTGATAACCCAGGCCGGGATGTCACCGCCGCAATTCCCTAGTAAGACACGGCTTCCCGAGCTTGCTAAGGAAATGCAAGGCTTGTGGGTATGAAAAGATTTAAAAACATTTCAAGATTTAGTCCGGAAATTTAATACTTAGTACGATAGTAGAAATTATCACGTACGGAAAATAAAGAAAGTAAGTGCAGCGGAAAGTAAATCACGGCCAACATGGCCAAATCCTCGGGTTTAACAGACCCGGTAAAAATAGTACTATGATGCAGAAAGCGAAAATGTTCATAAATAATTCCCCCAAGTGCATGCGTATGCGTCACTCGACATACTCTGTAAAAGAAAAATGACAACGGTTGTCAGTATAAAAATATACTGAGTAAGTTAATCCCTAACTAACAAATAAAAGGGGTTACAAGTGTTTAAACTAAAGATTCCGCTTATCGTACGAGAATTTAAAAATACATGATTTATTAGCAGCGGGAAAATCATAACTAAAGAACTAAATTTTTAAAAGCGTAATCTAAAGCATAATTTAAGATGCATAAAATTTAAATACGTAATTAAAGACAGGATAAATACGATTTAAGCATAATGAAACACTCACACGAGTCTTTTACTTTTCATCCCGTAAACTAAGAAGAGGACACCATACCGGGAGATCACTAACGAGGCAATCTCAACATAGGACCACTAACGAGGCAGTCCAAACAATGGGAGACCACTAACGAGGCAGTCTCAAAGATAGTAGGACCACTAACGAGGCGATCCAAAAAGATAGTAGGACCACTAACGAGGCGATCCACAAATACAGCGCGCGAGATCACTAACGAGGCAATCTCAGATAGTAAGGAGACCACTAACGAGGCAGTCTCAAAGATAATGATAGTATGAAGATCGGCTCAGCCTAGTGAACGGGATTTTTCGAAAGTTCGTATTTCAAAGTTATCAAAGGATCGATATCGCGTTTTCATAGTTCGAGTTTTCTCAAGTTCGAAAAATCCTATTCGAGGCAATTCACGCCTTTCAAAATTTAAAATTCGTTTTTCCTCCAAAAATTCTGAAACTTGGCCAGTAACTCAAAAACACACACACGAACAACTTTCATGTTTTAAGTTTTTGGAAATAAGGTTCCGAAGTGAGTTGAAATTTGAGTTTATTGCAAAGAATAATTTACGTCTTAAAAACTGTTTCCGTCACAGGTTCGTATAACGCCGATTAAAAATTCATTTCAAAACCAATCGATGTGAAATTTTTACAGTAACTACACAACACATTAAGGAACAACTTTCATGTTTTAAGTTTTTGGAAATAATGAATTCTTGGTACTCAAAAATCGAGTGCAACTCACTGCATACTCATGGCCCTTAAAACGAATTCAAAACAGTTCGAAAAACTTGGCCGATTGACATATCAAATGAACACCAAAATTCGTGAAATTTTGTAGGCATAATCTAGACACAATTATCTACAACTTTTGTTTAGAAATGCAAAGTTAAATCATTCGAAAAATGGGTGAAAAACATGCATCAAGTTGAATGAAGAAATCTGTCACAGTTTTGAATCGTTCGGTTTGATACAGAAAGTTCATGGCGAAAATTGGGATAGCAAAACTTAATGTCAATGGCTGAAATTTGGACACAAGATAGATAAAGGTGTTAGGAACAACTTCTATGTTGAAAAGTTTTCGGTTTGAATTACCGAAGGTCGAGTTTTTGGCGAGTCTTTAAAATTGGACGAAAATAGGGTTTTTGAAAACCGATTTTTGTTACAAGCCTATATCTCGAGATTTAAACAACAAACAACCGCAAAAATTTGTGAGTAAGGTGTTAACTTACTTAGAATGATGATAGGGTCGCTGGATTGGGTTTCCGGATGTCCTAGGGTCACGACGAACGGCCAACTTCTCCGATCGCTTTTTGTTCGTTTTCCGACGGGAAATCGTAGTAAGGAAAAAGGGTTAGAATATGAGTTTCTGAGATCTATGGACGAATTGAAACGTTGCACAATGGCTTACCAAGAGTCTAGAGGGCAGGGGCTTGTCCCGGTCGTCCCGTCGTCGCCGGAATACTTGCCGGAAAGTGGTGTCGAAAGAGTTTCGAACTTGGAGAGGGAATTGAAGGTGGAGGCTGATTGTTTACTGAAAACCTAGGGTTTGGGGCGCCCCTAGGGTATTCTTAAGCCTTCCCCAAGGCTGAGATTCGATTGCCATGGTTAGGGGTGTGGTTTTTGGCAAGAAAATCGCCATGGAAGGAAAGTTTACACTTTCAGCACCTCTGGCGCGCTGGTGGCGCGCACCTAAGCTTTTGTCCGCGCGGAGCACGCGTGCCAGGCCTGGCGTCGCGACGCCCTTGGCCGCGCGGTGGCCGCGCGGCGGCGCGCGGACAGCGCGGGCCGGCCGGACCGGCCGGTTCGGCTCCGCGTGTTCCGTCGGGTCTTCTCTCGCTTTCCCCTATCGGTTTTCTACGTGTTAGCTCGATTCCCTGGGGCGTCTTCGTTGCGGAATCTTCTCCTTAATCTTGTTACGAGTCCGGCTTATCGCTCGCAACATTTCCGGGTCCTACTTAGCCTAGTCTAAATTGGTTTCAACATCCCCTATCGTCCTTGTGGTCTAATTCGTGATGTATTTTGTGATTTATTTCGTGACTGAACTTAGAAATTAGCTCTAAGCTGCCTACGTACCCTGTGAAGGGATCAAGTCATGACGTAGTTCAAAACAATTTGAATTTGTTTTTCCTCGGGTGTTACATCAACCCACCTCTGGGACTCGTACCCATGAAGGATGTGAAAGCAGTGACCCTATACAGACCAGTCCGGAGCCCTAGATAACCCATACGGATACATCTAGGAGTATAGACTCTTACAATCACTTAACCATTATAACCATATGTGCCGTTTTTGGCTACAAGAGGGGGCGGCCCAACGAGCTCCACCAAGTGCACTTACCCTCAAGATAGAACATTGGGCATCCCACTCGATCAAAACTCCCAAAGTTTCAAAATACACTTTTTTTAATATTTTAATAATATTACCACATTCCCAGAATATACATAATTCGATATGAGTGAAAATCGACTCGTCATTCACCAAGAATACACAACATGGATTTTCACCGTAAAACTTAAAACTGTAGCAGTATTCAGAATTGCTTTTGGAAATATAGCAAACCATTTTTAAAAATTCTGAACATTTTACAGGAGCTAGAAAGCACCAAGATGAACATTTTTCATAGAAATAGGCATCCTCAAATTCGGATTCTAAATTGGTCAAATAATTCGATTTGAGAAAGCTTTGATTTTAGAATTTTACAAACATCGGCGAATCATACCACAGTGAGTTCAAAAATTCATAAATTTTTCGTGAGAGTTCCAAAAATAGTAAAAATTGACGGAGTCATTCTAAACACAATATGGAACAAAATCTATGAAGAGACCAACCACAACTAACCAACACAGGCTGATAAAAAAGGCACACCAAAATTGGACATCTTAAAAGCTCAAATATGACAGCATCTAATAGCAGAAAACCAGATCCGTTTGCGGGCTTCAAATCAACTCCAAAAATTCTAAAAATTTACAGAGATCATATTTAGGATGTTTGGAACAATTTTTATTCAGGAAAGATTTTCCAAAAACGCACGGATCCAAGTCAAAATTGCAAGACAATAGAAACTAGTTATGTGAAAACCCTATTTGGCAGGTTTAACAAGGAATGGAGATGGAACTATAACTCGATTGGAACTCAACCAAAACTTCTAAAAAACGACGTGCACGATATTAACTTACTTCTTAGCAGACTAGTGATGTAATACCCGGGAATTTTAATACATAAAATAAATAAATAAATAAAACAGTAACAATGAATAAATATAATAAATAAATAAACATAATACGTAGATAAGGAAATGAGAAATGGAAGAAGGAATTAAATTTTCAATACTCGTAAAGCCAAAGATAATTTAATCAAATAAATTGTACACGGGAACCCGACACCAATGAACTCGAGAATTCGAGGCCAATATTAAATCTAGACCCGAGTAAAAATTTAGATAGGAAATAGGAGCCCGGAAATCGGATTCCGAGAATATAGAGGGATAGAAGTCCGAAAGAGAGGAGGAAATGCTCGACAGATCGCACGTGTAACACCCCGGTTTTTGGTCACCCAGGTCGGGATGTCACCGCCACACCTCCCTAGCAAGACCCGGTTTCTACGAGCTTGCTAAAGAGATGCAATGCTATGGTTTTTCAGAATTTAAAACATTCAAACAGCCCATTCATATATAGTTCGAAAATAGTATTACATAAGTTGCAGCGGAAAGTAATATTTACATATGTATAATGCAGCGGAATTTAAATATAGGGCCAACATGGCCAAAACATGGGTTAAACAGGCCCGTTCATGCAATTTCTAGTCTAAAGCTAAATTCAAAAAGAATGTATTTCCCCAAAATTCCCATGTATGCATATGATTATGCAAATTCTTCAGCTCTGAAAGAAACAGGGGAAAAATATGGTTTGGTCAGCAAAAACTTGCTGAGTAAGTTAACACAAACATGATTATGGGGTTTCAAAACCATTAATTAAATTTAAAGAAAACATGTGCATAACACCCCATAATTTAATTCATTTATCTAATAATAATTTAATTGCATAACTTAAAAGACAGGGGTACTATAAAATCACAGTATAGCTTGCAAGGTAAATATTTGTATAACATAATTTAAAAGCATAATTTAACTAAAGAAAGGAAAATATTCAAGTCTTTTAATTTTCCCCGTTAATTCCCAGCCGAGTATCAAGATTTTATTTGTAGTCAAGTTTCTGTCGCCGTTTTGGCATAGTTTCTCATGTTCAACACCATTGTCCAATCAGGCATGATGTGCAAAGCTAGGAGGGCACCCTGCAGAGCACTCACACCCTACGTAGATTACTCTCGTCCGTTTAGGCACGAAGCAAAAAGCTAGAGGGGCACCCGATGGAGCACTCACCCCCTACATAGGTCACTCTCGTCCGTTTAGGCACGAATCAAAAAGCTAGAGGGGCACCCGATGGAGCGCTCACCCTCTACATAGAAAGCTCAAACTAGTCATAACGGCTTTCGAAAATGTTTGTTTATGTATTTTAGTTCAAAGGAACTTCCACTCATTTAAACCTTAAAGGCCAATTTCTCAAATTTAGTAAGTTCCTCAAAATATACTATTTCAGGACGCTACTCGCTCCGATATCATTTAAAACCCCTTTTCAACAAGATTTCCAAGATTTGACTTCGATAAACCACTGTTTATTCCAAAATTAATTAAAAATCAGTTTTAAGTCCGAACGTTCTGAAATTTGACCAGTGACTCGAAAGCACAAAGATGAACATGTTTCGTGTTTTAACTTTTTCGATCCGAGATACGGAATTAATAGAAAAACGTCAATTTTTAACAGGATAATAATCTGTCCGAATTTCATGTACAATAGTTTTAAAATTTCGAGATCTACCATAGCAAATCAACTCCAAACTTTCTGAAATTTTACAGAGACCTTTCTAAGACAATTACCTACAAATTTCATGTTCGGCTAAAGATCTAAATCCGCCTAGAACTAATGTCAAAAATGCCTACAAGTTCGGACCAAGAATCTGTCAAGATTTCAAGACTAAATTTAGTACAGTTCGGTTTCGAGTCGATTTCAGATATCAAACCTCAACGAAAAAATCCAAAAATTTACGGAGGTGTTTTTAACGTATAGTCTACAATTCTTATGTTCAACAAAAGATCTAATTCGTCCTAGGTCTAGGGTAAAAATCAACCTCAAGTTCGGACTAAGAATCTATCACCGTTTCAAGATCTAAGTCGAAGGTAGGTTCATTTGCGGCCATTTTCGGATATCAAAATACAATGAAAAATTATGAAATTTTTACAGAAGCTAGATCTATGTCTTAGAAACGCTTTTCATGTTTTAAGTTTTCTCGTTTGAAAAATTTTAAGGGTTCAGAAAAATCGTGCAAAAACACTGCGCTGTAGGGATTCTTGTTGTGACAGATTTTAAGTTCTTGTTTTAGTTCTTTAGATTAAACGAATTTTAACTCTCCCAAAACCGTGTAAGCATTAACTTTCCGATTTCCAATCGTCCGGGAATGTCGATTTTGGAGGCGTGGCTTCCAGTCCACCGTTTATCTCCTCGGTTCGTCGGGTTCCTCGTTCTAGATCCGATTCGGGGCGTAGAGAAGAAAAAGACGAAGTTAGGATTCGTTTTCGAATCGTATATGGAACAAGGATTGGATCAGAACTTACCACAACGTTGGAGGTCTTCCGATTTTCGTCCAAACAGTCCTCGCCTTGGTTTCGTGCCTCCGACGACTCCGGAATTAGGGTTTTCGAACGTATAGAGAGTTGTAGGGTTTTGGAAAGTATTCGGGGCTGACAAGAGGTCTTATTTATAGATAGGCATGACCTAGGGACGTCCAAGGTCGGCCTTGGTGAGTCTTGAGCCGATAGGAATGCAACCGAAGTCGGAAAATCCGGATTCGGGCGAGAGATTCTCGCAACGGGCGAATCTGCCAGTTGGCGCGGGGTTGGCACGCCTTTAGGCCAACCAGCGCGCGGCCAGCGCGTCACTCACGCCTAGACTCCGGTCCGGGCGGGTCGTGCGATCCGTCGCGCTTTTCCTCCTCTCTTTCGGACTTCTATCCCTCTATGCTCTCGGATTCCGATTTCCGGGGTATCTTCGGTCTCCTATTCCCTATCTTAATTTTATTCGGATCTAAATTTACATTTAGACTCGAGTTATTGAGTCCATCGGTGCTGGGTTCCCGTGTAACCATTTATTTAATTAAATTATCTTCGGCTTCCCGGGTTCTCGGAATTTTGATTCCTTTTGAATTTAAATTCCATTTCTCCTCTCCTTATGATTCTTTCTCTGTTTATTATATTTATTTACTTATTGTATTTATTTATTCTTTATTTATTTATTTTATATTACAAAGTTCCCGGGTATTACAGTCTACCCTCCTTAAGAATCAACTTCGTCCTCGAAGTTGTGTTTCGGCTTTTCTCGTGCTAAGGTCTTGTTTTTTGTTTTATTATTTTGTGACTGAACTTAGAATTAAAACTTCTAAGCTGCCTACGTACCCTATGAAAGGATCAAGCCATAACGTAGTTCAAAACAATTTGAATTTGTTTGCTTATTTATTTGGAATACATATTGTTGAATCAAACTCATAAACAAATGTATCTACTTTATTACGGGGTATCACATCCTCTCCCCCTTAGGACTTCAGTTATGTCCCCATAACTGCCTACACATTATTCTCAAGAGGCTTCGGGTTTTGGGTCTTTATCCTGAGGGTATCGGTGCCCTTGGTTGTTGCCATTTTGACCGTCTAGGTTTTGTGGCTGGTCAGGTCCGGCGGCCAGGTCTTCTCTCTTGGTGATATTCTTTATATGGGTCCGGCACTCTTTCATCCGATGTCCACGTCGACCACATCGGAAGCATGTGTCGGGTTGAGGGCATCCTCTCACCAGATGAGGTTGGTTACACTTTGGGCATCGGGGTACGTAGCCTTTACGGTTGAAAATCCTTCTATTGTTGCCTTCATCGTCGCCTTGGGCTAGCTCATTTGGTCCTTCACGATAATTATTCCTACCCAAGTCAATATCAGTTCTGCGGTTCTTATCTCTCTTGCCTTGTCCATGGGGACCTCGGCTAGTGTCACCTATCGCCTTACGCTTCAGTCCTTGCACTCGTGCAACCGCTACCGCATGATCATAAACAGCTTGTAGGTCGGGGTAGTGCACCCGTGTGATCACCTCGCGTACTGCCAGGTTCAGTCCCATCTCGAATTTTTATGCCTTCTCCGCATCTGTGGGTACTAATCTTGGTGCGAACCTCACCAGCTCCTTGAATCGAGTGTAGTACTCTTGCACTGTCTTGCACCCTTGTTTCAGCGACAAAAATTCTTCGTACATCGCTGCTTTGGTACTCAGGGGATAGAATCAATCCCTGAGCATCTCCATCATTTCCGCCCACGAGTAGGGCTCATCATCTTCAGCCAGTTTTGCTTGAGTCGCCTGCCAGTCGTCCGCTTCGCCTCCCAAGTAGTACGAAGCAACGTGCACTCTCTCTCCTTCCAGACACTTGACCGCACCCAGCAGCTTGTCAAAGGTCCGGATCCATTCCTCCAGTTTTGCTGGATCCTCCTCACCAGCATAGTGGGGTGGCTGATAAGGATTCACCATGGCCAGATAGTTGGGACGAGCTTGGGGCGGAGGTACCGCCGCGGCTTGACCCTGATTGACTTGCGCGTTCCCTAGCGCACTCAAGACCTCTTCTATCGTCCGAAGACGATCGCCCACATTGTTCGGTGCGGGGGGCGTCCTGCGCACCTTGAGGTTGTTCTTCTACTGGTTCCGTGACATTTGGTGGGACTTCAGTAGTAGTTTGGGGAGCCGGTTGGGTTCTCGGTCTACCTCTGGGTGCCATTCTGTTACAAATGGTGTAGATTAGGACATGTGAAGGTAATATATAGTCTAGACAATATTATAAATGTGTTTGTCATTTCGCACGTAGTGCTCGATCGAGCTTAGAAGTGTTGCAAGATTTTTTTTTTCTTTTTGGGTTTTATTTTATCTTATTTTATTTTTATTTTTATTTTTTTTTATTTTTTTTTTCGAATTTCAAATTTTGCATTCGTTGTTTTGGAAACCAAACAAGATTTTTGGGATAAAGAGTGTTTTAATAAAAACTTGATTTTTTTACTGTTCCACATAAGGAAATTTCTAATTCGTGCAAGGATAGGAATTGCTAAGGCCGAGATTTGTTATGCTTAGGCGTGCGCATAGATGAAGGAGATCTAAAACTACGGCAGGATCAATCTCTAGTTGGCGTTTCTAATTCGATGTCAAGCCTCTACGTTATATAGGTGTAGCAAGAGATCTAAGTTAGAACGTTAGAAAGTATCACGCTTCTAAGTTCTCTAAGTTTAGACAATGCAGTATGCACATGCAAATGATGATCCCTTCCCCCCCAAAAAATAATTCATGCACTATATATATATAATTTTTTTTCTAATTCCCATGGGTTTTAAAAATAAAAATTTATTCCATGGAAATAACACTTTAAAAATTTAAAATAATAGTTAAAATATTAATAGTAGTTTAAAAATAATAATGGTTTAAAAATAATAGTTTAAAAATAGCCGGGCTCTGATACCACTTTGTAACACCCCGGTTTTTGGTCACCCAGGTCGGGATGTCACCGCCACACCTCCCTAGCAAGACCCGGTTTCTCCGAGCTTGCTAAAGAGATGCAAGGCTATGGTTTTTCAGAATTTAAAACATTCAAACAACTCATTCATATATAGTTCGAAAATAGTATTACATAAGTTGCAGCGGAAAGTAATATTTACATATGTATAATGCAGCGGAATTTAAATATAGGGCCAACATGGCCAAAACACGGGTTAAACAGGCATGTTCATGCAATTTCTAGTCTAAAGCTAAATTCAAAAAGAATGTATTTCCCCAAAATTCCCATGTATGCGTATGATGATGCAAATTTTTCAGCTATGAAAGAAACAGGGGAAAAATATGGTTAGGTCAGCAAAAACTTGCTGAGTAAGTTAACACAAACATGATTATGGGGTTTCAAAGCCATTAATTAAATTTAAAGAAAACATGTGCATAACACCCCATAATTTATTTCATTTATCTAATAATAATAATTTAATAGCGTAACTTAAAAGACAGGGGTACTATAAAATCACAGTATACCTTGCAAGGTAAATATTTGTATAACATAATTTAAAAGCATAATTTAACTAAAGAAAGGAAAATATTCAAGTCTTTTAATTTTCCCCGTTAATTCCCAGCCAAGTATAAAGATTTTATTTGTACTCAAGTTTCTCTCGCCCTTTTGGCATAGTTTCTCATGTTCAACACCATCGTCCAATCAGGCACGATGTGCAAAGCTAGGAGGGCACCCTGCAGAGCACTCACCCCCTACGTAGATTACTCTCGTCCGTTTAGGCACGAAGCAAAAAGCTAGAGGGGCACCCGATGGAGCACTCACCCCCTACATAGGTCACTCTCGTCCGTTTAGGCACGAAGCAAAAAGCTAGAGGGGCACCCGATGGAGCACTCACCCTCTACATAGAAAGCTCATACTAGTCATAACGGCTTTCGAAAATGTTTGTTTATGTATTTTATTTCAAAGGAATTTCCACTCATTTAAACCTTAAAGGCCAATTTCTCAAATTTAGTAAGTTCCTCAAAATATACTATTTCAGGACGCTATTCGCTCCGATATCGTTTAAAACCCCTTTTCAACAAGATTTCCAAGATTTGACTTCGATAAACCACTGTTTATTGCAAAATTAATTAAAAATCAGTTTTAAGTCAGAACGTTCTGAAATTTGACCAGTGACTCGAAAGCACAGAGTAATAATCTGTCCGAGATATGGAAGTAATAGAAAAACGTCTATTTTTAACAGGATAATAATCTGTCCGAATTTCATGTACAACAGTTTCAAGATTACGAGATCTACCATAGCAAATCAACTCCAAACTTGCTAAAATTTTACAGAGACCTTACTAAGACAATTACCTACAACTTTCATGTTCGGCTAAGGATCGAATCCGCCTAGAACTAATGTCAAAAACGCCAACAATTTCGGACCAAGAATCTGTCAAGATTTCAAGAACTAAATTTAGTACAGTTCGGTTTCGGGTCGATTTCAGATAACAAACCTCAACGAAAAACTCCAAATATTTACGGAGGTGTTCTTAACGTATAGATCTACAATTCTTATGTTCAAAAAAAGATCTAATTCGTCCTAGGTCTAGGGTAAAAATCAACCTCAAGTTCGGACTAAGAATCTATCGCCGTTTCAAGATCTAAGTCGAAGGCAGGTTCGTTTGCAGTCATTTTTGGATATCAAAACACAATGAAAAATTATGAAATTTTTACAAAAGCTAGATCTATGTCTTAGGGACGTTTTTCATGTTTTACGTTTTCTCGTTTGAACAATTTTAAGGGTTCGAAAAAATTGTGCAAAAACACTGCGCTGTAGGGATTCTTGTTGTGACAGATTTTAAGTTCTTGTTTTAGTTCTTTAGATTAAACGAATTTTTACTCTCCCAAAACCGTGTAAGCGTTAACTTACAGATTTCCAGTCGCCCGGGAATGTCGATTTCGGAGGCGTGTCTTCCAGTCCACCGTTTATCTCCTCGGTTCGTCGGGTTCCTCGTTCTAGATCCGATTCGGGGCGTAGAGAAGAAAAAGACGAAGTTAGGATTCGTTTTCGAATTGTATATGGAACAAGAATCGGATCAGAACTTACCACATTGTTGGAGATCTTCCGATTTTCGTCCAAACAGTCCTCGCCTTGGTTTCGTGCCTCCGACGACTCCGGAATTAGGGTTTTCGAACGTATAGAGAGTTGTAGGGTTTTGGAAAGTGTTCGGGGCTGACAAGAGGTCTTATTATAGATAGGCACGACCTAGGGACGTCCAAGGTCGGCCTTGGTGAGTCTTGAGCCGAAAGGAATGCAACCGAAGTCGGAAAATCCGGATTCGGGCGAGAGATTCTCGCAATGGGCGAATCTGCTAGTTGGCGCGGGGTTGGCGCGCCTTTAGGCCAACCAGCGCGCGGCCAGCGCGCCACTCACGCCTGGAATCCGGTCCGGGCAGGTCGTGCAATCCGTCGCGCTTTTCCTCCTCTCTTTCGGACTTCTATCCCTCTATGCTCTCGGATTCCGATTTCTGGGGTATCTTCGGTCTCCTATTCCCTATCTTAATTTTATTCGGATCTAAATTTACATTTAGGCTCGAGTTATTGAGTCCATCGGTGCTGGGTTCCCGTGTAACCATTTATTTAATTAAATTGTCTTCGGCTTCCCGGGTTCTCGGAATTTTGATTCCTTTTTAATTTAAATTCCATTTCTCCTCTCCTTATGATTCTTTCTCTGTTTATTATATTTATTTACTTATTGTATTTATTTATTTTATATTACAAAATTCCCGGGTATTACAGCACGACCCGCCCGGACCGAAGTCCAGGCATTGACCGCGCGGTGGCCGCACAGGGTTACCAAAGACGGCGCGCCAACCCCACGCCAGTTGGCAGAAACGGCCAATGCGAGATTTTCTCGCCCGAATCCGGATTTTCCGTGTTCGGTTGCTCACCTTGCGGCTCAAGACTCACTAGGGCAGACCTTCGACGTCCAGGTCCCCTACATCTATAAATAAACATCTTAATCGATCCCGAACACTTTTCAAACCCTACAAAAACTCTATACATATCGAACCCTAATCCCGGAGTCATCGGAGGCACGAAACCAAGCGAAGGGACTGACTTGGACGAAAATCTAAAGGCTTCTATCGTTGTGGTAAGATCCGATCTATTCTTTTTCCATTCTTGATTCGAAAACGAATCCTAATTAAACCACTTTTCTTTTCTAAACCCCGATTCGAATCTAGAACGAAGAACCCGACGAATCAAGGAGATAAACGATGGACTGGAAGCCACGCCTCCGAATTGACGAGCCGGAACGTCCATAAATCTGTAAGTTAATGCTTACACGGTTTAGGAGAATTAAAGTACACTTAATCTAAAGAATCAAATAAAGAACTTAAAATCTGTCACAACTAAAACCTTTACTGCGCAGCATTTTTGCACGATTTTTCCGAACCCTTAAACTGTTCAAACGAGAAAACTTAAAACACGAAAAACATTCCCAAGACATTAAGCTAGGTTGTGTAAAAAGTTCGGAATTTTTCCTTGAGTTTTGATATCTGAAATCGACCCCAACTGAACTGTTCTAAATTTAGATCTTGAAATCTTGATAGAACTTTGGTCCGAAATTGTAGAGTTTTTGATAATAGATCTAAGCCAATTCAGAACTTTAGTCAAACATGAAACTTGTAGATCTATGTCTTACGTATCTTCCTGTAAAAGTTCATCAAATTTGGAGATCATTTGCTATGGTAGATTTTGAAATTAAGAAACTGTTGCTGTGAAAATTCGGACAGATTAATATCCTGATGAAAATCCACGTTTTTGACTTGTTTCCATAACCCGGATCGAAAAACTTAAAACACGAAACTTGTTCGTCACCGTGTTTTCGCATCACTGGTAAAATTTTAGAATTTTCAAACTTAAAACTGATTTTTAATTAATTTTGGAGTAAACAGTGGTTTATCGGAGTCAAATCTTGAAAATCTTGTTGAAACGATGAAATTGGCCTTTAAGGTTTAAACGAGTAGAAATTCTTGAAATAAAATACATGAAATAAGAATTTTGAAAAATCCCCTTACAAACTTGATCAATTAAAATTAGGGGTGAGTGCTCTGCAGGGTGTCCCCTAACTATTCACTTCGTGCCTTTATGGACGATGGTGACCCCGCGTGAAATTTGAGATACATTGCCAAAACGGCATAAGATATATGGCCTACACTCTCGAGAATATCCATTTGGGTTTTCCGAGGCTCCGGAGTGGTACTGGGTATGGCGGATACGGCTGCGGCCGCCGGGCTACCGGCTAAACTTGACGAGATTGCAATGCAATCGTGAAATACCTGAAATACTAAATCTTGGGTGTAATGGGGATAATTAAAAAATGTTTATTTATGGTCCATTTAAATTATTTAATGCTTTATATAAATTAATTATGGCTTTTACTTTAAATTATGTTAAATGTGTTATTAATTAGAGCCATGAATTAAATTATGCAAGTTATTTAGTTAATTAAACTAAATTGGTTATGATTTAATTGCATGCTTTTATTTAAGTATTAAATTAATGGCTTTGAAACCCCATGATTATGTATGTGTTAACTTACTCAGCAAGTTGTGCTGACCAAACCATTTATTTCCTTTTTCTTTCAGAGTATGTGGAATGATCATGATCACGTACATACATGGGATTTTGGGAAACATTTTTTTTTAAATTCTTGCATTAGACTATAGTACGAACGGGTCTGTTTAACCCGTGTTTTGGCCATGTTGGCCCTATTTACATTTTCCGCTGCAATACTTATACTTAGATGTTATATTTCCGCTGCATTATAATATTATTTTGGATTTTATATTGTATGGGTTGTTTTAATTGTTTTGAATATTTTAAATACTGCAATACCTAGCCTTGCATCTCTTTAGTAAGCTCGGAGAAACCGTGTCTTGCTAGGGAGGTGTGGCGGTGACATCCCGACCTGGGTTACTAAAAACCGGGGTGTTTCAAGTTGGTATCAGAGCCCGGATATTTTTAACTATCATTTTTAAACTATTATTATTTTAAACTACTACTATTAATATTATTATTATTATTATTATTTTTAAGTGTGCACTAGTATTTTGACTATTATTTTAAATTCTAAAGTATTATTTCCATAGAATAGATTTTTAACTTTAAAACCCATGGGAATTAGAAAATATATATATATATATATATATATATATATATACAGTGCATGAATTATTTTGTGGGGGGAATCATCATTTGCATATGCATATCGCATTGCCTTTATTTAGAGAACTTAGAATCTTGGCGAATTTTAACTTAGATCTTTTGCTTGCGTTAGATGGCGAACCAAGATATGATGAACCTAATGGTCAAAATGATGAACGCTCACTTCGACTCCCAACAAACCATAGAACAAATGAAACATCGTATAGCTCAATTGGAAGCAAATCTGCACCACATGGGCAACTTAAGAGAGGCGGACCACCACCGTATAAATCAGCTCGAACACCAAGTCCAAAACCTTACCACACAGAACCTAGTTTTGAAGGAACTCGTCGTTGCTCATGGGGAGGACTTGAACCACATTTTTGACGACCTATTTCCGCCGAGTTCGGAGGAGGAAGACCCGAAGGAGGATCCTGCTACGCTGCCAGAGGGAGCCTAGATATTATAGATACTCTAGTTTCTTCATTAGTAAATATTTTGTTTTGGGTGCATCCTATTGCTTGTACTACAATTTCTTAAAGGAATAAACTACAAGTTGCATTCGACAATTTATCTGAAAAAAAAAAAAAAAACGATTCCTAAAACTTCACTTACAACAGAGCATCGCAATCCAAATGGATAATGATGACAATCATTCATAACTGTATTTTCGTCCAATTCAGTGTCTTGATGACGATTTTCTGTTCATGTTTTCATAAGTTTTTAATGTATAATCAGAGAAGTTATGAAAAGATTAAAAATCAAGAATGTGAAGAGATTGGAAATTTCATAAAAAATGGCTTGAAATTCTTAGATTTTATAAGTTTCGCACGCTATGTTTTTATCTGATCTGACTCTCGCTTTGTCATTCAGCAGGGAAGCTAAGTGGAAGGCTGTGAGAGATGAAAATAGACATCGTGAGAAAAGAGAAGAAATGGTGCGAGGACTAAAAGGTGAAATCTAGATAGATTTAAGGAAATGTTCAGAGGCTGAAGTCTACGCGATGATCATTTGACATCGCGTGAGAAGGAAGTCTGCACGAGCTAAGAAGCTGAAAGAGTCATGGCGAGAAGAAGTTTGCTTGAAGAAGATTGTGAAGCCTCGCCTTAACAAGAAAGATAACTTCATTTTGACTCACGCTTTGAAGGAACTGGGACAAGGCGTGAGGAGAGCTATTCCAAGTGCGAGCGGTTATCACCCAATCAGGAGGCAATTATTTCTGCGGATTTATAAATAGACCTTTTGGGAGATTAGCTCAGAACAACTGGAGGACGAAGAGAATAGCTCATTTTTCTCTCTCGTTCATTTTAGAATTCAGTAGGTAGGTTAGCTAGGGTTTACTTTTCCGCAATTTAATTCATGTTCTTCAGATTTGTAATTCGATTTCGCAGCTAGATTTCTTCGAACTATGTTAGTAGAATAGTGTAGAGATACTCTGGAAAGAAGGATTCGCTATCGGAATGCTTTTGTTCATCCATTATGACGATCGTCATCTAGTTTTTCCGACTTCTTCGATCAAATTCGCAATATTCTGATTTCAATCAGACTTCCAGATGTACTCATTTTTATTTTCTTTGCAATTCATGATATATGAAGGAAGATAGAACCTCTGATTTGTTGTTTTCATCTTTGAGTTGCAATCTTGAATGGTTATTTGGATTTGGTATTCTTTAATTTTGTTCGAGAGTGATATAAACCTCATTTTACAAGTTTGTCTTGAGAATTCAGGAAGATGATAGTCAAATTTACAGATTTAAGATTGAATCAGTTTTCGAATTATAAACTGTTTCACAATAATTCTCAGGAAATCTGAATATTATAATCGAGTTAGGTGTTTTCTTGGCAGAATTATTGATTTCATGAAAGTTTCAACTGTTAAGTACACTTAGATCTTAATTCTCATTGCAACTTTCAAAGATTAGTGTTTTGGATTATTCCAGGTTCTTAAGGACCTACGCAGTGGTAAACATGGTGTGATAATCCTTAAGAATTCAATACTCCGAATACTTAACCTTTCAGAAGGTCATAATTCTTCCTCGCTACATTCCCAATGAAAGAGTGAAGCGAGAAAGAATCACGATCAAATACAGAGTTTTACTGTTCACCTTCATATAAGGATTTAACCTCGCTACATTCGTAAAAAGATGGCACGAGGAAGTATCCTAACAACTTATTTTCAAACAAGTTATGTCAAGACCCTTACAATGTCATATTGACAAAGCGAGGGAATTATCCTGATATAGCGTCAGAATTGGTTCCCATTCTTGGGATGCCAAATATTCATTTCTTATAAGTATATAACCCCTATTCTATAAACGAGAATTGAGTAACCTCGCTGCATTCTTTCAGATTATACTGCGAGGGATTCAATACTCTGTATTAACTAAATCTGAGGAACATTCTTTGAATAATAGCTCCCTCCACGCTGTACAGATATAGCACACGGAAAATTGGAATGTTCATAGTTTGAAACCCAAGATAGTTACTGCGAGCTATTTTGGACACTTATTTTGCAGGACTATTTCTCAAATCTTTTTCATTGGACCTAATTCCGTCTAGCTCCTACTCTGTATTCTTGGAGCACCCTAGCAATTTGATTAAGAGGATTCAGAACCCTCACTGTTTCTTAATACATATATTACTACTTATATCTATGGTATTTTGGTATATTTCCCAGACTGTGATGAGTATTCCTACTTCTTCATACATGTTTGCATTTCGTACTTGAAATTCATAAAATTTCTATCACTGACACATTGAGAAAGAAAACGATATAAGTTTTTCTCAAAATATCTTTTACTCAGGGTGATTAAGAACAAACTCGTTCTTAAGTTGGACGTTTAGTACTTGTCGTTTAAAAGGGAAAGGTGTTTCAAAAACCATCTTTTGTCCCAATAATTAATGAGGATTTGGAAGAACTAACTTCCAGGGTTCATAGCTCTATGATTCTCTAATCATATACTATGAGTAGGAGGTTAAGCAACTTACTGAATTTCTATAATCCTGAGTCAAGTCATGGGTATTCAGAATTGTTTACAGAGAATTCTTATGCTAATACATCTGTATGAATCTGAGTAGTCCAGATAAGTCAAGGATTTTGAATAGCAATTTCATCTTGATATACTTACAGGACTAGTATTTCTTATAAATATTTGAAGGAAGTACTCTGAGAAGCTAAGTCTTGTGTGACCATTGGATGATAGATTTAAATACATGCTTTTTCAATTCTTGTAGAGGACATCCAATATAAGGGACACAAGATACTTATCTAGTCTCATAGTAATAAAGATAATAACTTCAAGTTCAGATGAATGCATGATGATTTAGATGTGACCTTGGGTTTTCAATGGGTTAATCTGAATCTGAAAGTGACAGATTAAGTGATAATTCTGAAAGCTTTTGCTAGGTAATGAGTCTGACTGATCATTCCTTAGTAATTGTATCCCATGATTTCAGTGCTTTTAAATGTCATGACACTGGATCACCAGTACTTGTCTTGGGAAAGTGATCAAAGACATGAAGTTTTGATTAACTTGCATAAATGATTTTTCTTATCTCAATGAGTTCTCGCTTTATTACTAATCATTGAAGTATGATTACTTAATCATAGTCCTATTTTTGTTTGATTGTCACAAGTCCATTTTATCTTTTAACTCATGAATCCATAAATACATTCATTCCATTCATTTTCACTTTTTAATACTGCTTCCTTTATTTCTTTTACAGCTTTTATGCATTTACCATTCAACACTTATTCATTAGATAACATCATTACGCCATCCATAAATCAGAGGAAGTACTAAGTTCTAGAATCTGTAATTCTATCAAAACACTTCTATCGTGTAACTCTCCAGAGAATGATCCCGACAATTAGAAATAAATACTGCAAGCTTGATACCGTGCGCTTTCGGTAGGCAAATCAGGCATACTCTTGAACATTCCTATGAGATTTATAGTATAAAGATAGTCGAGAGATATGTAGCAGGTTCGTGCCCAAAAGTTTCATGGCGCCGTTGCCGGGGAGGGTGTAGCATTATGAATTTTAGAACTAAAAATACTCTTTGGTTTATTTGTAATTATTATTAACTTCTTATCATTGTAAATAAATTCATTAATTCTTTCATTTTGTCCACAGAGAGATCTCAACAGTTTATGAGCGAATGAACAACTCGATCTTCAAGGCAACCTTTGCTTCCTTTAACTGTGAACTTGAAAGAACAACGAGGCTGATTAGAGCAAACGCTAGAAGGAGACAAAAAGATCTTGCAGAAGGGAATCTTTTAACAATAACTGGAATGGCGAACAATGGACAGAATGACGGACCCAAAAATCTACCAAACGGACAGCCAGAAAATCAGCATAACATACCACTTCGAGGACATTTCCAAGCTCCACAGAGGGCTGCTGCACCGCAATTTGTTCATCAGCATTACTTTCCACCTAACTTTGCTAATCCTGCTCCAAATCCTCAAGAAGAACAATATCAACCATTGCAACCAAATGTTGATCAGTACTTGGCTGGAACGGATGAAGAGGTTGATATACCACCCGGTATATTAAATTTGGCATCCTCTAGAGCTTTTTATGGTTTTAGTGCTGAAGATCCACACTTACATCTCAAAAAGTTTGTTGAGTTGAGCAAGACAGTTAAAAAGGGGAGAGCTTCAAGGGAAAGCATTCAGCTAGCAATGTTTCCATTCTCACTGGATGGGTCTGCGAAGGAATGGTATGACTCATTGAATGCTCAACAGAAGGCTACTTGGCCAGAATTAGTTAAAAATTTCTTGCTCAAGTATTTTCCAGAAAGTAAAGTAGATGAATGGGTAGACAAAATCTCTAGTTTTAAGATGAGAAAGGGAGAATCACTGAAGGATGCTCAAGATAGGTTCTTTGACATGCTTAAAAGATGCCTACAGCATGGTATCTCAGAAAGAAGACTTTTGAAGATCTTTTTCACAGGACTTACTCATACTTGGCAGATGATGATCAATGCCACTGGAGGGGAACAAT
The DNA here is from genome assembly GCA_030278955.1 of Hygrophila difformis. Taxonomy (NCBI): domain Eukaryota; kingdom Viridiplantae; phylum Streptophyta; class Magnoliopsida; order Lamiales; family Acanthaceae; genus Hygrophila; species Hygrophila difformis. The sequence continues at coordinate 27,053,499 of JAOANR010000004.1, read as the reverse complement.
TACTCCAGATGCCACTTGATCGGGCTTGGTCAACAATAGACACCATGACTGCTAGCAGAGCAGTTCTTCAAAATGATGATCCTCCATCACCTACAAGAAAGAGTCTTGTTATCCATACAGACAAAAATGAGGAAAAATTTGCAACACTCACTAAACAGATTGCTGAATTACAGCTAGCTCAGCAAACAAGTCAACAAATTCAGCATCAACAACAACAACCAATGATGATTCTTCAACCCACTCCTATGGAACCAGTTTATCAATGTGGAATCTGTTCTGGACCTCATCAGAATGATCTATGCCCACAGCTTCAAGAAGCATCTAAGCAAGATGAAAGCTGTAATTACACTGGTTTTCAGAACAAGCATCCGAATTTGAGCTATGGTAACACTCAAAATGCACAGAACGCACATCTCTTGAATCCTCCTCAACAGAACCAACATCAGTTTCGTCCTCAGCAACAATTTTATCCTCAGCAGCAAATGTATCCCCAGAGACCTCCTCAACAGATGAATCAGCAAAATAGGCCATATGGACCGTTTGCACCAATGCCTGCAAATTTTCCACCACAACCAGTGCATCGAGTACCTTATCCTGTTGTTCAAGATAATACTTACTCTTTAAAAGTTGAGAATGCTCTGAAGGAGTTTATTGCTAAGCAAACTGAGACAAATAACCAGCTGCAGGCTTCAATAAAAAATGTTGAAAATTCAGTAACAGAGATGGCAAAGTTACTACAACAAAGAGAAAAAGGGAAATTACCAAGTTCTTCTGAAACTAATCCACAATGTAAGGCAGTTACATTAAGGGGAGGAAAAGAAGTTGTTGATCTTGAATTTGAAAAGAAAAGAGAAAGGTTGCTGCAGCAGAAAAAGTTTAAAGATGTCCAAACAATGGAGGAAGATGATTAGTTTGAGGAATGACAAATTCTTGAAGATAAGGGTTTGGGAAAGAATGTCTCTTAACACTCTTTTCCAAAGGAAAAAGAGGGAGGTAATAATATCCCTAACTCTACAGGTAACAAAAAGGATCCGCTGGATGAACACATGCCCAGGGTACCATATCCTGGGAGACTCAAAAATGATCTCCAAGAAATTAAATTTAAGAAATTTCTTGAAAAGATTAAGGCCATTGAAATCTCAATCCCTTTGGTTGAATTAATTGCAGAAATGCCCACTTACGCTAAGTTTCTAAAAGAATTGATTTCAGGGAAACGAAGTGCGGGAGAGCAGCAAATGGTGGTCCTAAATCAAAATTGCAGCCTGGTTCTTCAATAATGGATTCCCCCAAAGCTTGAAGATCCAGGGAGTTTTACCTTGCCTCTGATTATCAACTGCAAGGAAGCTGGACGAGGGCTTTGTGACTTAGGAAGCAGCATCAATGTAATGCCACTTGCTATGGCCAGAAGGTTGGACTTAAGGAGGATGAGGCCAGTGAATATGACACTCTTCTTTGTTGATCGGTCGAGTACCAGACCAGAAGGAATTATTGAAGATGTCCTAGTAAGGACAGGAGGCCTATGTTTCCCAGCTGACTTTGTCATCTTGGATATTGATGAAAATGTCAGAATTCCTATCATACTAGGAAGACCTTTTCTGGTGACTGCAGGAGCTATGATTGATGCGAAGAACGGCATAGTTAAGCTTCATGTGATGATCAAGAAGTCACCTTTGACATGATGAAAATGGCAACAAATCCTTTTAATGCTTTTGAGACCAATGTATCTGGGATAGGAATAGATTCTAGCACTCTAGAGGGAGAAAATATTCTAGATTGCTATGATCTCTTTACCACTGATGTAACCAAGAACAATCTCACCCCACTCACAAATGCTAAAGATGCTACTTTTGCTTACTTGTGTGCGGTTAGATTCGCTGATCCTGAGACTGGTGAAATCAAAGTCGGATCAGAAAGTGAGGATATGACATCTTCAGAGCAATCTGAGGATGACATTGATAAAACAGATCTTTCAAAAGAAGGATCTGATTTAAAGTTGGAAGTGCAAACTCGAAGTAAATTAATCCCATCTATAGAAAACCCACCAGAGCTTGAACTTAAAGTATTACCAGAACATTTTAAGTATGCCTTTTTGGCAGATAAAAAGAAGCTTCCGGTAATAATTTCATCCAAACTGAGTGAAAAACAAGAATAAGCTCTAGTGTGTATTCTTAAGAATCATATTCAAGCAATTGCTTGGACTATAGCTGACATTAAAGGCATTAGTCCTCACATTTGTATGCATAGAAATTTGATGGAAGATGAGTATAAACCATCCAGACAACCACAGAGATGGCTAAATCCACCAATGCAGAAAGTTGTCAGAAAGGAGGTAATCAAGCTACTCGATGCAGGTATAATCTATCCTATTTCTGATAGCAAATGGGTAAGTCCAACACAAGTTGTACCTAAAAAGGGTGGAATTTGCATTGTGACTAATGAACATGGGGTGATGAGGTAGCCACAAGACCAGTAACTGGTTGGAGGGTTTGTATTGATTATAGAAAATTGAATACTGCCACAAGAAAAGATCATTTCCCTTTACCTTTTATTGATCAAATGTTAGAAAGATTGTCAAGTAAACCATTTTACAGCTTTTTAGATGACTATTCTGGTTATAATCAAATAGTTATTGCTAGTGAAGATCATGAGAAAACAACTTTTACTTGCCCATATGGAACATTTGCTTACAGAAGAATGCCCTTTGGATTATGTAATGCTCCTGCTACTTTTCAAAGATGCATGATGAGTATTTTCTCTGATTTTATTGAAAAATGCATAGAAGTGTTTATGGGTGATTTTACTATTTATGGAACTGACTTTGAGGACTGTTCACAAAATTTGTCAAAAATTTTGCAGAGATGAGAAGACACTAACCTGGTTCTTAATTGGGAAAAGTGTCATTTCATGGTTCAAGAAGGAATTGTCCTAGGACACAAAGTATCTAGAGCAGGAATAGAAGTAGACAAAGCTAAAGTTTCTGTGATAGCAAATTTACCACCTCCTAAAACAATCAAGGCAGTAAGGAGTTTTCTTGGTCGTGCTGGTTTTTACAGAAGGTTCATAAAGGATTTTTCTAAAATAGCAAGACCCTTATGCAACCTTCTTCATAAGGATGTTTCATTTAGCTTTGATGAAGATTGCTTAATTGCTTTTAAGACCTTAAAAGATAAACTAATCACTGCACCCATAGTTCAATCTCCTGATTGGAATCTACAATTCGAACTTATGTGTGATGCTAGTGAAAATGCAGTGGGTGCAGTATTGGGGCAGCATAAAGAAGGCAAAGATCATGTCATTTATTATGCCAGTCATACTCTTAATGATGCTCAGATAAACTACACCACTACAGAAAAGGAAATGTATGCTGTAGTTTTTGCCTTTGATAAGTTCAGACAGTATCTTATTGGAGCTCAGACTATAGTTTACACGGACCATTCTGCATTAAGATATCCTTTCTCAAAGCAAGGTTGATAAGATGGGTTTTACTTTTACAAGAATTTGACATTATTATTAAAGATAGAAAAGGGAAAGACAATGGAGTAGCAGATCATCTTTCAAGACTGGAAGAGAAAACAGAAAAGGAGGAAGTTGTAAATGACAAATTTCCAGATGAACAATTGTATGCCTTGCAGTTGCATCAATTTGATTGTCCTTGGTTTTCAGACTTTGCTAATTATCTGGCTTGTAAAATTGTTCCCAAATTTAAAGACTCTCATCAGAAGTCAAGATTTTTCAGAGAGATTCAGAAATACTATTGGGATGACCCCTTTTTATTTAAATTTTGTTCTGATCAGGTTATTAGGCGCTGTGTTCATGAGAAAGAAGGATTTCAAATTGTTAGGAAATGTCATGAGAATCCTTTAGGGGGCCATCATGGCCCTGCTAGAACTGCTAGAAAGGTCCTAGATTGTGGGTTCTTTTGGCCAACTATCTTTTTGGATTGTCAGAAACTTATAAAGATGTGTGACAGGTGCCAAAGATTGGGAAATATTTCAATGAGGGAAGAAATGCCTCAAAAGGGAATCTTAGAAGTAGAGATATTTGATGTTTGGGGAATTGATTTTATGGGACCTTTTCCCCCTTCATATGGTAATCACTACATTCTAGTAGCTGTTGACTATGTCTCAAAATGGGTTGAAGCAGTGGCATTGCCTAAACAATGAAGCGAAACAAGTTACTAAATTTCTGCAGAAGAACATTTTTACTAGGTTTGGAGCCCCTCGTGCCATTATATCGGATGGAGGATCTCACTTTGTGAATAAACTCTTTGAGAAGTTGCTTAAGCAATATGGTGTTCATCATAAAGTTGGATCACCATATCATCCTCAGACAAGTGGACAAGTGGAGGTATCTAACAAGGAAATTAAGCATATTTTGCAGGCTTCTGTAATGTTACAAGAAACTGGATGATGCCTTATGGGCATACAGAACTGCTTTTAAGACCCCTATAGGAATGTCTCCTTATAGATTAGTTTTTGGTAAAGCTTGTCATCTTCCAGTTGAGCTAGAACATCGAGCATATTGGGCCATTAAGATGCTTAATATGGATGTTCAGCTGGGACAAGAAAAGAGGAAATTTGATCTGTCTAAATTGGAAGAGATGAGACTGGAAGCATATGAAAGCAGCAAGATTTACAAAGATCGAACCAAGAAAATTCATGATGCAAAAATAAAACATAAAGAATTTTATGTTGGTCAGATGGTCTTGTTGTATAACTCTCGTTTGAAATTGTTTCCAGGAAAGCTGAGATCAAGGTGGACAGGACCATTCCCCGTTGTAGCTGTTCATGACAATGGAGCCATCACAATCATGCTTAATGAAGGAGAAAAGACAGTAAATGGACACAGGCTTAAAGAATATATTGGTCAACATTCAAACAGAATATTTGGATAATCCATAGTTCTCTGAATTTTCAAAAAAAAAAAAAAAAAACGGGGGGGGGGGGGGGGGGGGGGTGGGATACTACCCAGGTTAACTGAGTAGTATTCCTCTTTTTCTTAAAGATTATTACTAATTCTCTATCTTTCTTGTGTTTTTCAGGATTTCAAGAAATAAAGCTGTGATGAACTAGCAAAGACAAAGAAGAAATCATTCAATCAGGTTCTTGAGTATTGAACAAATTTTTATAAGTTTTTGATCTTTCAATCTAATAACTCACGCTTTATTTCAAATCAACAGAGCGTGGATGAGATTGAGGTATAATAACTCACGCTTTGTTTAAATTTATAAAGCGAGAAGGAAGTTTCAAGTTTTGGTTGTTTGTGATACAAAATTTGATCAGAGTATATGAAATTCTGATAGTCTTTCCTCGCTTTATTATTAAAAATATTAGTGTGAGGAATTAATTGTACATGCTTTGATAAATTCATAAAGCGTGAACAAGTTCTCAAACAGACCATAGGAAATTTTCCTCGCTTTGATGATTCACAAAGCGAGGGACATCTTATATGATCACGCGCTTATAATGAACAAAGCGAGAAGTCTAGGAATTTGAACGGATAGATTTTCAAAATTCTGAAGGACCAAAATACCCTCTCAGACTCTTCTTCTTCCTTTGTATTAACCATCACATGTCGTTTCGTTCCTTTGTAATTATTTCCGAATTAAATTTTTCTCGCCTATAAATTTCGTTCAATCTCTTCTTTTTACCCTCAAACACTCTTCAATCCCCTCTTATCTCCAAAAGTCCCATTAAAAATTTTGGAATGGCCGGAGTAGCCCCCAATGCTAGAACTTACATTCTAGACATTCCTGATGAAATTTTAGGAGATATCTTATCAAGATTAGGGAAGGAAGAAGTTAAGGATGTGGCTAGAGCAGCTCCTACTTGCAAGAAGTTCCATAGGGCAAGAAAGCTTCCTGTTGTGCGAAGGAGAGCGAATGTAGTCAAGACGATCACTCCAGAAAGAATCCATGAACGTGGTTATAGAGCATTCTTGGAGAGATGCAGAGAAGCAGATAATTTCATGTTAAACTTAGAGCCTGCTTTGTTAGCCTTCTGGAATACGGGACTGATGGAATCTGCCTTTGAAGTTCTTCGATTTGGAATAGAGGATGACCATCACCCTTCAATCTTCATCAAAGCTTTCATTCTTCTGAGTCCAGAGAGTTTGGAGAAGAATGATGAAGGACTTTATTTGTTGGGATAAATCTTCAAGGAAGAAGATCACATCCGGAGGATGAAGGAGAAGATTAGCATAGTTTTTGCTAATAGCGAGGAGGAGCCAAATCCGTTTTTAGGGCAAAAACATAGGGAATATTGTGATTACTTAGCTCCTCATGATAAGAATTTAGTTTTGGAACCTCCACATTACAATTATGGTGCCACAAACATTAATTGTTTGTGTTGTGAGGTTACAACCTTAATCAAGGATTTGAGGGTAGCTTTTAATGAACATGTAGATGAACTTGAATCAGATTCTGATTCTGATTTAGAATCTGATTAGGTTGATTGTGTTGGTCACTGTACGTCTCACTCTAATGTAACCATTTCAATCTATGTTTTTGTATAAATGGAATTTTTGTGAAGGTTTTAATTCTCGCGTTGTTTTTCTTATACAAGTTGTTTCTATCTATAGATTGCCTTTACAAGTTTATCAACTCAAATTTGAGTTATTTTCAAATCCGTTGATAAGGCAAGCCTAGACTTAATCATTAATATCTAAAGAGAGGGATAATACTTGAGTACCCTACTCTGCAGTTTCTTTAGACTAGGCCGGCCCATTTCTATATCTTTTTAACCTTCGCATCTTTTCAAATCACTTTCAAATCTATCCATCTCTTTCTCGAAGAAGAAACCGCCATAGTTAAGTTTTTCTCATCCAGTTCATAGCATTTTCTCTTCCAGAAACTCAATCAAGAAGGAAATGGCAGGCGACAATCCGTAAGCCTCTAAGTTTATCTTATTGTCTTCTTCGTAGTGTTTAAAGTTTGGAAACCTTGCTTGTTCTCTGTGTATATGCACCGAAATGTTTGCTTCGCAATATTAGGGTTTGCATTTTGCATTTTTCACTTGACTGCGATTTCCTAAAACTCGTAGAATCATAGTTTTAGATTTTTCATTAATATAATCAAACTAATTTTCTCTTTAAAACTCGCCTGACAACACTAATATTGGAGAGCAATCTTCTGAGTTCTCTGTGCTACGACTGACTGATCTTCCACGGGATATCATTGGTGAGATTTTGTCACAAGTAGGGCGGAGCAGCTTCAGGGACTTGCTCCACTGTAAATCAACTTGCACTTTGTTCAAAACTGCTTCAAATCATCCTACTGCATTTCCGAGGTTCAACTTAACAGATGTTGATTTTAAAAATATCTCTAATGAGTCTTCCGGGAAGATCACTTTTCTACACTCTTGTGCAAGGGCCCATAATCTAACTTTGAATCTTCAGAAAGCAATGGGGCTATTCACACAGGGTGCAGAAACTGAAGCTTTTCGAATTCTGGATGAGGGGATCTATGATAATCATAAGTCTTCTCAATACATTAAAGCTTTGTGCTACCTAAGTAAAACCACTCAGGGAGAAATAGATAAAGGGCTCTATTTAATAAGCCCAATATTAAATGATAGATCTAATAGTTATGATTTTAGGTATAACTTCCTTACTTTAATCTCAGAATGAGAAATTATTCCAAACCCATTCTTAGGACAGACTAAGAGAGAATTCTGTAAGTATGAAGAGCATAACTGGGAGATTGTACATGGGCCACCTTTCTTTAACTATCATGCTGATCAAGTCGATTGCCTTTGTTGCGATGCAACCAGAACAGTAGCAGATTTCAGATTATGGGCAAGAGAAACTATGTATATTCATAACTCTGCTGAAGGCTTTTCTGATGAAGAAGGAAAGGGATGATATATTCATCAAGATTTTCTAATTGTCAGTCTAGTACTAGACTTAAATTTGGCCAGTAATCTAAGTCTCTTGTATTTTGTAAGGCAGCTTGGTAGTATTAATAGAATCTGATCTTTTATCTTTTAGTTACTGTACAAACAAATGTTTTTCTCTGAATTTTGTGTTTTTCTCTTTCTTCTTCTCAAACAGAAATGTTAGAATTCCTCAACTCTTGGAAACTCAATTAATTGATTTACCTACTGAGTTGTTGGGAGACATTCTGTCAAGATTGGGAAGGGATAGCGTGAGGGAACTCCTTAGAGTCTCAGAAATATCCACACAGTTCCTTGCAGCAAGCAAATCACCGCTAGTCTTTAAGAGAGTTAATTTGGAAACTTGTGCGAGATGGAGAGAAAATGTTTACTCCAGTAACCAGGAAAGATTCATCAAAGAATGTTGGAATGCATGAAATTACATGTTTAATCTTGAACCTGCACTTGTAGCATTTGTTGATAATCATGATGAGAAAAGGGCTTATGAACTGTTAAAGCCTGGTTTAGTTGACAAACACCAACCCTCTGCTTTCATAAGGTGTCTCCTGCTTCTCTCTAAGCAAGATCAGAAATTTGATGAAGGGATTCAGCTAATCAAATCTGCAACTCGTGATGCTTTTGACTTAGCTTTTCTTAAGATTAGTGTTTTTCACTGGCTTCTTTATTGTGAAAAATTTCCAAATCCTTTCCTTGCTCAAGAGGAAAGGAGTTTTTGTAAAAGCCATTCTCTTATTGAGCGCCAACTATTACCTTTGCAAGCTAGGCTAGAGTGCATACCTTGTGAATTATTTGACATAGGTAGTTCAGAAGAGCAACTGGTGAGGAAGGTATATTTTTGGAATGGGAAGAGCAGTGGAACAATGAGGAGGAAGAGCAAGATGAAGATGAGTTGCTGGATTTGGAATAGTTTTACTATTTAGCAATCCACTTTTCATTCCACTTGTAATCTTTTGTGAACAATGAATTCCCTTTATGTTTCAAGTTTGTGCATTTCTTGTATTTCAATGATTTTCATTCCCTAATTTTTAATTACATTTTGCTACTGTTATTAATCCTGCTCAGCTTTGAAATTGGAAGCTTCTCAAAGCAACCAAGGAGTTCAACAAAGAAATCTGGATCAGGGGAAACTCAGATCACAGATCTTCCTTATGAGATTCTTGGGAATATTTTGTCGAGATTGGCATTTGACCACCTTGAAACTGTTTTCAACTCTATACTAGTATGCAAGGAATTAGATGAAGCCACCCACCATCCTTCAGTTTTGAAGAGAGCTACTCTTGAAGATTTTTCTATGTGGGGATGGGGGAATTTTGAGCAATCAATGATAGATTTCCTTGAAAGTTGCAGAAATGCAGGGAATTGGATGTTCCAATTGCAAGAGGCATTGCGCCTGTTCGTCCGAATTAAGAATGAACAATGAGCATTTGACCTCTTGAAGCCTGCCATCACTGATAATCATCAACCACCCATTTACATAAAAACACTTATGCTTTTGAGTAAAGATGAAGTGGAAGAGCAGGAGAAAGGAATTTGGCTCTTTGCAACTCTTTGCAAAAATAGACGAAGGCTGAAAGATCTCCAGCTCCAAGTCAGAGGATGGATATCAAATGAGAATGAATTCATTTCACCATTTCAAGGGCAGCCTAAGAAAAGATTTTGCAATTCTCGGAACTATTATGATAACAATCATAGTTGTTCAAGGAATTTTTATGGAGTTACCACAATTTACTGTATGAGGTGTCTAGTCACTGACCATTGCAATTTGTTTACTAAATTTGGTCTTGACGGAGAAATTCCTCCCCTCTGATTAGCAAGTGGGAATTGAAGTATTTGCTGAATTTTGTAATTTCCTGATATATGCAAGAATGTGATGAATGATGTTTTGTAATGTGTTTTGTTTTGTTTTGTTCATGCTCCATCAATATTACTCTGGTACTATTTTCTTCTTTTAAGCAGATTTAATCAACATTTAAATTTTCACATTTAGAGCAAATCTCTAAATGTGAGTACGGTGATATCATGCAAAAATAAGTATAAAGAAGGAAGAATCGATATTATTCTCCCTTTACACACCTTCACATTTAGAGTAAAACTCTAAATGTGAGGATGGTGATCTTGATTTAATCAGTTACTCTTATTTTCTTTAGGATCCATAAAATGACTTATGAAGAGCTCAAGGCTCGAGGTGTTGAGTCAGACAAGAAGGAACAATCATTTTGGAGAAGTAAGAAAACAGCTGATATAGTGAAACAGATTCAGAAAAGCGGTGGATGGTTGGGAATGGAAATTTCACCTCCAATCTTTTATGTCAATCCATTGATGATTCAACATATACCCGATAGAGAGAAGGAATCATTAAAGATTGACTTAGAAGAAGCATTCTGGGTAAGGATGAGTCATTTTTGGGAAGATCAAGTGGTCATTCTTTTTAATGACAAACATCTCCCTAATAAAATCAGACTTGAAAGACTTCTTGAAAGGGAGAAGAAATATATGGCTAAATGGAACCAGGAATGCTATACAATCATTAACCCGAAGGATCAAATAGGATTGGAGTTGGATTACTTTGATCCTCAACCCTTGCCTAAATATGTGAAATGACTCACTAAATATTGCTGTAAACCTCAAGAAATTCGGAATGCTCGAGTTTATGATCCTCAGCAGGCGCTCCCTGCATATATGCCTCCAGCCTTCTTGAATAAGAAGGGTCCTATTGAACAAATTTTCTTGACAAATCTGGCTCTGGATAGGATTGTTGATGCTCGAATCAACTTGAGACATGCCCTTGAGCCTTATTTCCAGAAAGCTAAACAAGGCAAGATGGTATGGAAAGATGTTCTTAGAACCATTCAGGAAGCTAGGAATAGCTGGATCAGACATATAAATGAATGGGCTAAGGGGGAGAATCTTAAGAAAAGAATCCTTAAACCAGGGTTAGAAAGGAAACCTGATGAAGAATTTCCACAAGAGAATTTTGCTGATTTAATGCCTGAACAGCAGGCATGGGTTAAAGATGCAGAAGAAAGAGAAGCTGAGAGATCAGGGAAGAACAGGAAGCAGAGATCAGATGCAAAACAGACACCACAGAACATAGTCGGGAATATTTTCAGAGAATCTGTTATTAATGAAGGTCTGGAACCTACAAAGAATTTCAGGAAGAATTCAGCCCCAGCAATAACACCAACGGATGCAGATCTTCTCATTACAGATAGACCAAATAAGGTCATGAAGAGATTACCTCCACCTCTCCAGCAAGAAGTGCATGAACTTGTTCAGGATAGAAAGAAGGAATTCATACAGAAGTATATTCGATATGACAGTATGTCCAGAGAAAATGCTTATAAGGAACATAGAGTTTATACTGATCATGCACAAGGAAGGATTCAGCAGGTAATCATTGATGATTGGGATGCATGGAATGAGAGGTATCTGAACAGAAAGGGAATGAACATGATGCTTAAAGGTTTGGGTAAAGACTTCCAGATCAAGAAAGAACCTGAAGAGGTTAGCACAAATGATGATCTTCAGGCTTTTGTTGATGAAACTAACAAAAACTGGAAAAAGAGAGATCAAGAATGGGAAGAATTTATTCAGGCTGAAAAAGAAAATGAGAAGGGTAAGAAGAAAGTATCTACCCGAAAGAGAAAGCCAGTTACTCCTAATTTGAGTTCTTCAGATGAAGCACCTCTCGTTCTACAAAAAAGAGGAAGTAGGAGTAAGGTAAAGAAACAGGAAGTTAGAAAGACTAGTCAACCCTCTAAGAAGAGAAAACACAAAGATGAAGTAACACTCAAAAAGGTTATGGATTCAAAAGCTGGAACTCCAGAAATAAGGAATCTGATGGATGAAAATAAAGAGTCATTACAATCATTCCAACGAAAGAAGGAAGTTGTTACTTACAGAAGAAAGGGAAAGTTGCATTCTAAGCAACAAGAACTCTCTCTTGAGAAGGTAGTGCAATCAGAAACTGTTCTTGAAAAGGAAAATCAACAAGAAAAGGAGCCTGAGAAACCTGTTAAGAAGTACAGAATAAAGATGATGGCTAGGAAGTCAAGGTATGTGGTACAAGACACCAGCTCTGATGAAGAGAAGGTTGAACCAACTTTGGGAGCAGTACCTTATACAGGAGGACTGGAACTCACTCCTTATAGTAATCTGGAAGTGGGAGACATTGATCCAGAGGGCTGGAAATCCTGTATTGATGAACATCAATCTGAAGCACAAGGATCAACCCATCCAACTACTGAACTTCAACAGACTCAGGTCAGTACAGAAAATGATTTGGAAGGACAGGCTAAGGATCAACGAGCTCAAGTTAATCAAAGTCTTATTCAAGGTCAGATCAACTTAAAAGGATCTCTAGAAAAAGAAGTTGAACAGGAAACCTTTGAAGATCCCGCTAAGAAAGTTGGTAATTCTTCTAAAGTAACAGATCAGTTGGGACGGGATTCACCACCAGCACAGAATACTGATGATCAAGAAGTCTTGGATCAAATTAATGAATTGATGGGAACTGTAATCCAGGAAGGATTTTCCAAAGACTTGCAAGATTTTGAAGATCTTAACTTTCATGGAACTACTGTGGGAAACATGACATTGTCTTTGGAAGGATTAATTAAAATGTTTAGAAAATTGGCCAGAGAAGGAGGGAATGTGCATAATTCAGTAGAACAAGCAAATGAATATGCAGCTAAGCTTGAGTTAGAACTGAAAAAAGTTAAACAACAGAAGAATTCTGAGCAAACATTGGAGCCATGTCCATTAGCACTCCAAGCTTATAGAGAATATAGAGAAATGAGATCCAAGAGAAAGAGCAACGAGATTATGTGGCTGAGCAGATCACTAATCAACGTGTGAAGGCACAGCAATGGGTTCTTCCACCTCAAATCAGGAATGAGGTAGCTTTTAGAGCAGTTTCAAGACTGTATGATCCTCATTGGATTAAAGAACATAAGAAGAAAGCAGAAGAGCATTTTAGGATTCAGGAAACCAATGATTCAGAATCCTCTGCTGAGCCCACAGAAACTCTGAACCAGCAAAGTTTAGAGGTCACTGAGAAGATAGACACTAGCACATCAATAATTCATGAGTCAGACATAGGTAACCTACAACATAATGATAATGAGGAAGTTCAAGAAGGAAATCCGGAACCTGTTCAAGAAGAGAATCCAGAACATGTTCAGGAAGAAAATGCAGAACCTACTCAAGAAGGAAATCAGTCAGAAGGTGAAGGAAATGAAAATGTTGGGAATGACCAGGAAGAAGCACAAGACTATGAAGGAAGTTAATCAGATACTTCTGAAGGATCTTCACCAGGAAAAGAAGTCCCAGAGCTATTGCCTTTGAGTTATTGGGGAAAGAATAGTCCACAAGTGAGGTTATCAATTCCTGATAGCATTGAGAAAAAGACTGAATTCACTGAGGAATAAATCAAGGTTAAGTTTAATGGAAGAAAAGAAGCATTAGAGAATTACCTGGGAATGTCCAAGATGATTGTTCCAGACAAAGGATTCCATCCTAAGTGTTTGAGTCACAAGTGTATTAACTACTGGAGAAGGATCAATGAATGGGACATCTTCATGAGGCATAACAACAAATGTGGTTATGTGGAATTGACCAGGGAATTCTATGCTAATTTTGATGTAGAGGCTGAAACAACATGGATTAGGGGTAAAATAGTGCAAGTCACTGTGGAGACTCTGAATAATTTGATACAGGCACCTCTGTTGGAACAGCCGGAAGTCAGGTCTGGAGTTCTTTTAAGGAAGAAGACTCAAGGAAATAAGCTTACTAATGCTAGGAAAATGGCATTAGGATTCTGTTCAATACACAGAGGAACTGAGCAGAATAAGATCCCCTTAAAGAATTTACAACCTGAGTACTTGCCAATACTTGATTTTTATTACTCAAAGCTCAGACCCACTACTAATTTCCAAGGGCCTTCTGCTGGAACCTTTGAGGGATTTGCTTTACTGTGGTCAGGAAGAAAGTGTAGTGCTGCACACCATGTACTTAGTGTCATCAAGTCAAAAGTTGGGGAAGATGCAGCATTAGCCTACCCAAATCTTATCAGAAGGCTTTGTGAAAAACAAGGAGTGTCAATGTCACCATTTTTAGCAGAAGATCATAAAGATAGATCCTCCTATTCCATTACCAGTAGACACCTTAAGGGGAGAGTTGGTTTACCAAATGCCAGATTTAGAGGAACAGACTTCTGAAGGATCAGGATCGAAAGTACCATCTCCTGAGGCAAAACAAGTCAAGATTCCTTCAAAATCAAAATCATCTCAGTCAAGAGCTGTAGTGAAACGGACAAAGATTTCAGCAGCATTTCCTGCATTAAATCCTATTCCTGAAGATGAGGAGTTCGAGAATACTTCTGCACCATCTCAACCTCTGAGACAACCGATGAGGAACACAGTCTCTATGGATGAATCTCTGAATATGAGTACTTCAATCCAAAGTTTTGCACAGTCCATGGAAATGCTAGTGAGAACTATGTCAGAAGACAAGCACATACAGAGGGATATGGAACAGAAAAGGATCGAGCTTGAGCATACCAAAATTCAGACTGAAGAGAAACTCAGGAAGGAGGAGATGGATAGACAGGAGAAGATAAGGAAGGAAGAATGGGATAGACAAGAAAGAATAAGGAGAGAGGAGATGGAAAGATTTGAAAGATTGAGGAGAGAAGAACTTGAGGAGAGAAGACAGAAACGAGAAAGGGAAATGGAGCTAGGGAGGCAGGAGCAGCAAAATAGTACAAGACTAGTAGACATCCTTGCCAACCTAGTTTCAGACCTGAAGAAGCCACCATCAATACCACCAAAAGATCCAGGCAGTGATGTAGGTCCATCCTGAGATCACAGGGGAGTTTTCTAAACCCTCTCTTTTGTCTATTGTTCTTTTCATTTCTTTCTATCGTTCTCTTTTCTTTCATTTCTTTCTCAAAGCATGAATTTGATTTAGGATAGAATTAATGTGAGAGCTAGTTTGTGACATTGAATTCCAAGTGATGTCTAATCTAACTAGAAACTCAAGTGGGGTAGAAAACTAGTGAAGAAGTAGAAGACTAGTCTAAGTGGCTGACTACAGAAACATTCACTTTATAGACTTTGACTGCATGCAGAGCCGCTCTTGACAACTGTTGAGAGCTGTGAACTTTGAGATTGATTGATGTTATTACTGGATAATTAGTTTGAAGATTTTGTGATTGTATTGACTTTAGTGATTTGCATACCATAAACAACAACTGCACTAAAGTTAGAAGAATTGATCCAATCTAGTCTCTCTTAGAAAATGAGTGCATATTAAGTGAAGTATGAGTCCAAAGCCAAAACAAGGGAAACTTCAGAAACAAACGTGGTAAAATAATGTGGATATAAGTAGCTGGCACAGCTGCCCCTCTGACTTACGAGTTGAAGAACTCTAAAAGAGCAAAGTCAAGGGTAGGGGAGTTGAAGTTTCATCTGCAATGTCAGGTCATGCGACTCCTCCTAATAATGTGAAACCGAGCTATTGAAAGCCACGGAAAGCCACCCCTTGATATAAAAAAAATATAATATAAAAAAAGAAAGAGAAAAAGTAATAAATATTCTCTTATTCTTTTTGGCTAAGGATTCAGAAGCAGAAGGTATGCACATGAGTTGGATAGGATTGAGCATGAAAGGAGAAATTTGACTAACTGAGGGGCAGAACAATAGTTCACAAAAATGCAAATCACTTTTGTTAATGTTTTTATGAAGTCTGGTAAATTAAAAGTCAGGTATGAAGCATCAATCAGTTGAAAGAGTTGAGCTTGAAATAGTTGGAAAAGAGAAGGTAATGATCCAGGAAACGTCTTACAATAAACACCTAATTTTGGAAGCCATAAAATTGGACTTGTTCTTTGAAACTTTATAAGTTTCTTACCACTTGAGGACAAGTGGTTCTAAATGTGAGGATGGTGATGACAGTCATTCATAACTGTCATTTTCGTCCAATTCAGTGTCTTGATGACGATTTTCTGTTCATGTTTTCATAAGTTTTTAATGGATAATCAGAGAAGTTATGAAAAGATTTTGGAAAAATCAAGAATGTGAAGAGATTGGAAATTTCATAAAAAATGGCTTGAAATTCTTAGATTTTATAAGTTTCGCACGCTATGTTTTTATCTGATCTGACT
The DNA here is from genome assembly GCA_030278955.1 of Hygrophila difformis. Taxonomy (NCBI): domain Eukaryota; kingdom Viridiplantae; phylum Streptophyta; class Magnoliopsida; order Lamiales; family Acanthaceae; genus Hygrophila; species Hygrophila difformis. The sequence continues at coordinate 27,037,443 of JAOANR010000004.1, read as the reverse complement.
CTCGCTTTGTCATTCAGCAGGGAAGCTAAGTGGAAGGCTGTGAGAGATGAAAATAGACATCGTGAGAAACGAGAAGAAATGGTGCGAGGACTAAAAGGTGAAATCTGGATAGATTTAAGGAAATGTTCAGAGGCTGAAGTCTACGCGATGATCATTTGACATCGCGTGAGAAGGAAGTCTGCACGAGCTAAGAAGCTGAAAGAGTCATGTCGAGAAGAAGTTTGCTTGAAGAAGATTGTGAAGCCTCGCCTTAACAAGAAAGATAACTTCATTTTGACTCACGCTTTGAAGGAACTGGGACAAGGCGTGAGGAGAGCTATTCCAAGTGCGAGCGGTTATCACCCAATCAGGAGGCAGTTATTTCTGCGGATCTATAAATAGACCTTTTGGGAGATTAGCTCAGAACAACTGGAGGACGAAGAGAATAGCTCATTTTTCTCTCCCGTTCATTTTAGAATTCAGTAGGTAGGTTAGCTAGGGTTTACTTTTCCGCAATTCAATTCATGTTCTTCAGATTTGTAATTCGATTTCGCAGCTAGATTTCTTCGAATTATGTTAGTAGAATAGTTTAGAGAGTACTCTGGAAAGAAGGATTCGCTATCGGAATGGTTTTGTTCATCCATTATGACGATCGCCATCTAGTTTTTCCGACTTCTTCGATCAAATTCGCAATATTCTGATTTCAATCAGACTTCCAGGTGTACTCGTTTTTATTTTCTTTGCAATTCATGATATATGAAGGAAGATTGAACCTCTGATTTGTTGTTTTCATCTTTGAGTTGCAATCTTGGTTGGTTATTTGGATTTGGTATTCTTTAATTCTGTTTGAGAGTGATATAAACCTCATTTTAAAGCTTGTCTTGAGAATTCAGGAAGATGATAGTCAAATTTACAGATTTAAGATTGAATCAGTTTTCGAATTATAAACTGTTTGACAATAATTCTCAGGAAATCTGAATATTATAATCGAGTTAGGTGTTTTCTTGACAGAATTATTGATTTCATGAAAGTTTCAACTGTTAAGTATACTTAGATCTTAATTCTCAATGCAACTTTCAAAGATTAGTGTTTTGGATTATTCCAGGTTCTTAAGGACCCACGCAGTGGTAAATATGGTGTGATAATCCTTAAGAATTCAATACTCTGAATACTTAACCTTTCAGAATGTCATAATTCTTCCTCGCTACATTCCCAATGAAAGAGTGAAGCGAGAAAGAATCATGATCAAATACAGAGTTTTACTGTTCACCTTCATATAAGGATTTAACCTCGCTACATTCGTAAAAAGATGGCGCGAGGAAGTATTGAAACTTTTGACAAATTTCACTAACACGAGTATATTTTCTAGAGTATATCGAGTTTGAATTTATTAAATGAAGGAGTTATGATTTATGGAATGGGTTTAGGAATATATCAAGATTGTTACTTTTTATTACTCATGCGAGGGGCTTTAATTTCAAATGGCGCTGTGATCCTCTCTGTCATGAAACTTCTGACAAATCTCATGATACAACCGGGATAAATTGACCTTCAGCCTGTCACACTGAGGATCCCCGGCATATGTGCCATGATACTTCTCATGATTTCATGTCATGAGATTCCCTGCCATGAAACTTTCGGCAGATTCCCACTACATGAGTATTTTCCGAAAAAAATCATGTTTTTATTTACTCGTGTTAAGAAACTGTGCCCCCGAAAGCGCACGGAGTCAAAAAGTGCAGTATTTATAGTAAGTACCGGATCGTTCACTGGAGGATGTGCGATGGAAGCAGGGCCCACGCCGTTTACTAAGATTTTCCACTCGGTTACTCGATTCAAGTTTGTGTTTGAATTACCAACTACTTGACATAATTTAAACTAAACTATGAAAGCAATCAAAATAAAGCAGATAAAACTATTCTAGAAAGCGAATTAAATTTATTCTAAGAAAGCAATAAAGTTAATCTAAGAAAGCGATTAAGATTATTCTAAGAAAGCAGATTTAAAATGAGACAGAAGGGACAGGGAGAGAATAATAAAGATTGGACAAGATTCAGATGAAACACCATTAAATTTCCATTTTAATACACAGATCTTTGTTTGGGATAATCCGTTCAGTTAGCTAACTCTCATGCTCTCTATACCATGTTCCCTTTAACAGACAGGTACTTACATCAAGAGTTTACATGCTCTTAAGAAAACAAATTCTAAGATACCACAGACTCACAAATGCCCTCACATGGCCATGCTGAGACATATTATTCATCTGTGGTGGACAAGCAACACCTGGCAAATCATGTATTGAAGTGTCAAGTACCGTTATCATTCCCCCATGTCACGCCCAAAGATTCTAATTAAGCCCTGAACTATCCCTTAACTCTCAGTCCTAGTAGCAGTTACACAACTCTCAATACAACCGAGTGACCTCTAGAGAAAGCAGTTAAAAGAAAGCGGTAAAAGAAAGCGGTAAAGAAAGCGTTTAAAATCCTATCACTCGGAGGTTTTTGAAAGTCTGACCCTGGTAGTAAAAGAAAGCCCCCAGTCAGAATGACCGGATGTGGATCAAGAATTCCCTATTCTCGGTGAATCGCTCGCAGTGTTCACTTCCCGTCGGGTGGTTATGAGATACAAACTAATGAAACGAACTAATAAATTAGTTCGTTCCGGATGCACTCACTCAGGACTCAAAAATAGGCTTTGGCAGAAGAAGATAGCAGTTGAAAGAATACTCAACCCTATCTTAGAAAATAACCAAGGCCCGAATGTTGTTCCTCTAGTATTATCTGTCACACCTTATCGGAATCCAAGTGGAATCTGACCCAGTGCAATATTTAATACAAGCTTTCCAACAAACAGCAATTTTGGAAAATAATAAATCTGAAAATCATTCCCTATCAGGTACTAGACTCTCAATTAAAACACAGATCCTTTCAGTCTAGGTGAGACCTAATCGCTGACTCTGCTTCTATTTTCCCAAAATCAACCCCCAGTCGGATATGAATTAGTCATAACTGTCGAATTTATCCCTTACTCAGATCCGGATTTTATAAAGGAATTTTTGTTGGAAATTTATTATGAAACATCTGATTAAAATCAAGACTCCTGTGTCCAAGGGAAGGATCCCAAAATAATATTGACCACAATATCTACATAATAATATCATGCATAAATTTATAAGGAAGTGTAAAATTAAATTAACCCCAAAATATAAGGTGGGTTTAGACAGAAGTTGGAACACAAAGATGAAGTAGCCGGAGATGAGAAGAATTTTGGCTAAAGAGAGTGCCAGAAATAACTAGGGTGATCTGGACTGCAAACATCTGCTATCCAGTTCCCAATTATTCCAGATGGGAAGATTTTTAGACAGAAAGGAATTCCAAGTGACGGTCACCGCCGTCATTCAGCTCCCTTTTGTCTGTGAATGGAAGAAAAAACCCACATATTTTCTTTTTGTAATAATTCTCAAATAATGTTGGTCGACATCATTTAATAATACTACAACTTGAATTCAGGTTTTGAAATTAAGATAAAGAGAATAAAACTGTATCCGGATAGGAGTCAGCTGAGCAGCTATTATAATCCCGGATGGACGAACCGCCAAGGCTTCCACCGGCCACTATCCAGACCATGCAAAATAACATCTAATAATTAATATACAGACCACGAGCTAGTTATCCGTGTGGGAATACCCGCCAACATTAGTCTGTTATATCTCTTACTAGCTGTTTCACACAACACGGAAAAGACAAAATAAATAAAATAAAATATTTTTGGGTCATCTTGCATGAGAGACATTGGTTTCTCATGCAAGGTATGGAAATTATTCCATAATTACTCTTCATGTCTAAATAATCACTCATTCCATAATTAATTAATTACAGTCCGGATTGTATACTTAGATCATTAGAGTTTCATTTGTAGAAGAATCTTTTAATGGGAAATTGAACAAAGTTCTTTATATCAAATTAATCATGGGTTGAGATCATTGGATTTCAACCTCAAAATATTAATATAAAGGTTCAATTAATTAATGGAGTGAGATGAAGAATAAAAATTTGGCAAAAAGGTGCCACTTTGTCGCGGAGTAGAGTTTGTGTCGCGGAGCATGGTTCCGCGACAAAGGTTTCGCGACAAAGGGGTGGGAAATAAGAGGAATGGAATTTTGAAAATTAGGGTTCGTTTTGTCGCTAAGCAAAAATTTTTGTCGCGGAACATGGTTCCGCGATAAGGAGGTATAACGACAAAGGTTTGAAAATTGGTAAGGACATAATTCCTGGTCGCGGAACAAGGATTTTGTCGCGGTCCGTGGTTCCGCGACAAAGGTTCCGCGACAGAGTCCTCCCAGAATAAAATTACAAGTATTTGGCTCCTTGGTCGCTAATCAAGGATTTTGTCGCGGAACGTGGTTCCGCGACAAGAGTTGCTTCGCGACCAAGGGGTTTCGAAATTAATGGCAAGGCATAATTTTCTGTCTCGAAATAAAATTTTGTCGCGGAACGTGGTTCCGCGACAAAAGCCATGCAGACAAAATGCAAGAATTTGGTCCTTTGTCGCTAAACATGGGTTTTGTCGCGGAACGTGGTTCCGCGACAAGATTGCATCGCGACAAAGGGTTTTAAAGTCTTATAAAATTTTGGCAGCATAACGCCTAATATTGCATTACATGGGTGTGCGTTGTGATCCGTGGGATCACAACGGGAAAAATTACGTTGCAACCCGTGGGGTTGCACCGTGATGCAATACAATATAGGAAATGCAATTTTTAGATAAATATGCACAAACACTTTAACACTAGCCCTTTTAGATCTAATGCACTAGAGAGAGAAAATAAAAAGTAAGAAAAAATACCTAAGACTAAAAAGAACATAAACAGTGAAATAAAAAATAAAAATCAAATAAAAAAAAGAAACTAAAACAAGTGCAGGAAGCAAGAATACAAACACACTAAGCTAACACTAAAAATAAAATAAAATAGAACCTACACTAAATCTATCAAGGGTTAAATATCAAGTGTTTATGCACTTATTAAAATAAGGAAAGCAATCAAACCTAACTACAATACCAAAACATGGTCCAAAATACACTCATTAATTAAGTGTTTGAAACCCACAAACTACAAAATATAAAACTGGAAAAATAAAAGTGAACACTAGCTACACTAATTTATTACAAAGCATAAATTAAACTAAGCTAAGATCTACTACATTGCATAAAATAAATAAAACTATCTACCTACACTAATTTGGAGAGCACAGTGGTGCCTCCAAAACAGTAAAATAAACTAAAGTGTAGCTAGGTTACTGTTCAAGTGGGTGGGAGGATATATTTATAGATGAGCAAAATTAGCCCTAGGCCCATTAGGCCCACTGTCTTTGTCGCGGAACAGATTGCTGTGTCGGGGAACAAATTCTGCATCGCGACACACTTGAATTGGAGAATAAATCTGTGGAGTTTGTGATGCGAAGGGCCGGGAGCTCGAGTCCCAGGAGATAAGACGAAAATCTCTTACCCAACGGGACCTCAAGTCCTGGGACCTTTCAATCAATTGGGCATGTGGGAAATGAATTTATGAGGAGTCACGTGACTCTGTCTCTGCTTTAATTTTCTCTGTCTGTCGCGGTCGCGATGCATTTGTCGCGGAACAATGTTATTGTTCCGCGACACATTTTATGTCTTGCTACTCCTCTCACAGTCGCGGAGCACTTGGTCGCGATGCACCCTTCCGCGACAAATGTTCTATCGCGACAAAATGTTTTAATTTTCTTTCTCTCTTCTTCCTCATTCTTCCTCTTTCCAGTTCTTCTTCTCTTTCCCCATTCCTTTTCGTTTCTTCTTCTTCCTTTCTCTGTTTTCTCTCTTCCTCGTTTCTTTCTTCCATTTTCTTCTTCTTTGTTTTTCAATTGAGAACTGGAAATGAAGTCAAGGGGGCTGGGATTAGGCGAGACGAGGATGGAGGGCGTCCGAGGTCATGGAAGGCAGTGGCGCTTGGCGGCTTCGTCGGAGGCGGGCGCTTCTGAGATGGGGGCTGGAATTGGGTCGCCGGAGTGGTGGCGTGAAGGGGCGGCAGCGGAGCCGTTCTCCTCTCTCTCTCACATCTCTTCCATTTTTCTTTGTTCTTGTTTTCGGATCTGTGAGGAAGATGATGGTTAGAGAGGGGCGGAAGTGGTAGGGAATGGTGGTGTAGTGGCGGTGGAGGGATGAGGGAATGGCTCGGTTGGGTGATGTTGGGGCTCCGGTGGTGGCGGATTTTGGATGAGGTGGTCGGAAAATGGATGGGGGCGGCGGAAACGCGGCTGAGATAGGAGAGATGGGGTAGAGATGGTGGCCGGAGGTGGTTCGGGAAGGTGGATGATGGTGAAGATGGGCTGGCAGTTTGGGGGGTGATCGGAAGGGGCTGTGGGTGGCTGCCGGAGGTGGCGGTGGTGGAGCTTTGGCTTGGTGGCTGCCGGATTTGTTTGGGGAAGAAGGAGGAGAGGGGCGGCTGTGCTGTTTTGGGGGCTCGCCGGAGCATCGCCGGAGCGGCGGCCGGCGGCGATGGCGGCGCCGGATTAGGGTTGGCTAGGGTTAGGGTTAGGTTTTGGGCTTTGAGGTGTAATTGGGCTTGGACTGGGCTAATGGAAATTTGTGATGTTGGGCCAATTGTGAATGGATTGGGCTTGAGTTAATTGGATTGGATCAATAAATCACTTGGACTTAATTAATTCACCTGCAATTAATTAAAATTGAAAGAGATTAGAGGACTAATTATTTCCAATTAAAGCAGAAAACAGAAACAAAAAACAAACATAAGAAATAAATAAATATATACATCAAAAATGTAAAAATAATATAAATATAATATTTATTCCACTTGATTATTCGGTTTGTATTCTATTTAATGAATCCGAGTTTCACCGAATAGACAACACTGAACCAAAATTAATCAAGTGTATGGCTTTTAATATTTTTATCATGTTTTTGGGTTTTTTAATACAAATTTAATAAAAATAACAATATTTTTGTATTTTTCAATACCAGCTTATTATTTATACAAACTTGCATAAATCTGTTAAATTCAACTGCTTTCTTATTAAAATAAGACCGGAATACGATCAAATGTCCATGTTTAGACACGGAAATAGATTGAAAATAATGGTCAATTTTGGCCATTATCAACATCCTCACATTTAATACTGATCGTCCCCGAGCAGTCAGAGTCAGTGCTCCTAAGAGCATAGACGCTGCATATTCAATCTATTTTCGTGGCTTCAAAAATATCATTCTTTTTAGATTGGGATAAGACAATCGAAAACTACAAGTATTAAATTTTCTTGATTGCAGTGTTTAATGAAATGATACTTCTCACTTAATCAGGCCTATAAATCAGTCATTATTGATAATTCTTCATGAATATCATGTTTAGAAAAATTCATTGATTTAATTATAGAATTTAAGCATGACATGAACATAGAAATCAAATCGGAGCCTCACATATAGTAGATGCGGAAATTTCACTCACTCTCAAATTCGGTTTCATCATGAACGCTCATAATCAAATTTAATTAAATTATCCCATAAGCTTGCAATTGGACCAACTCGCTGAAACTTTTTGACAAATTTCGTTAACACGAGCTTTTTCTAAAATTATGCCAGGTTAGATTTATTAAATGAAAAGCATTATGATTCACGGGAAAGGGTTTAGGGATACATCAAGATTATTAGTCTTTTTATTACTCAAGTGTGGTGCTTTGGTTTCAAATGGCGCTGTGGTCCTCTCTGTCATGAAATGTTGACGAATCTCATGGCATAGCCGGGATGGGTTGACCTTCAGCCTGTCACACTGAGGATCCCCGGCAAATATGCCATGATACTTCTCATCAATTCTTGCCATGAGATTTCCTGCCATGAAACTTTTGACAGACTCCCACTACACGAGTATTTTCCGAAAAATCATGATCCTGGTTTAGGTTTTATTTAATGAAACCAATTTATGATGGCGGTGTTGTGATTAGGGATATATTTATACGTAGTCATGTTTTTATTGCTCGTAGTTAAGAAACTGTGCCCCCGAAAGCGCACGGTGTCAAAAATTGCAGTAATTTATAGTAAGACCGGATCGTTCACTGGAGGATGTGCGATAGAAGCAGGTCCCACGTCGTTTTACTAGATTTTCCATTCGTATTGCTCAATAGGTTTGAAAGATGATTAATATCTACTGACGGGAATTTAAACTAGATCTTGAAAGCAGTTAAATTAATCTACAAAGCAAATAAATCTATTCTAGAAAGCGGATAAGAATTACTCTAGGAATGCAGTAAACATTATCTACGAAAGCGGGGAAAAGGTGCATTGTGCCAACCGTGAAGTTGAGTCACAATGTCGACAGAAGGGACAGGAAGAAAAGAATGAAAATTGGACAAGATTGAGATAAAGCAATATTAAACTTCCATTTTCATACGCAGATCTTTGTTTGGGATAATTCTATCAGATAGCTAATTCTCATGCTCTCAATAAGGCTTTCCCTTTAACAGACAGGTACTTGCAATATGAGTTTACATGTTCTTAAGACCGCAAATTCTAAGATACCACAGATTCGTAACTGCCCTGGCCTGGGTGTGTTACTTCATCTGTGGTGGAAAAGCAACACCCGACACATCATTTATTGAAATGCCAAGTACCACTATCATTCTCCCATGTCACACCCAAAGATTTGAATTCAGCCCTAAACTATCCCTTAACTGTCAATCCTAGTAGCAGTTACACAACTCTCAATACAACCGAGTGACCTCTAATGAAAGCGGTTAAAAGAAAGCGGTAAAGAAAGCATTTAAACCTATCACTCGGAGGTTTTGAAAGTCTGACCCTGGTAGTAAAAGACAGCTCCCCATCAGGATGAAGGAGTATGGATCAAGAATTCCCGGCTCTTAGTGAACCACTAGTGTGTTCACTTCCTTCCGGGTGATTATGAGATACAAACTAATGAAACGAACTAATAAGTTAGTTCGTTCCGGATGCACTCACTCAGGACTCAAAAGTAGGCTTTGGCAGAAGAGGATAGCAGTTGAAAGAAAACTCAACCCTATCTTGGAAAATAACCAAGGCCTGGATGATGTTCCTCTAAGATTATTTACTACACGGTATTTGAATCCAAGTGGACCCCATCTCGGTGTAGCACTTAACCTTATATTTCCATCAACCAGCAATTTTGGAAAATAATGGATTTGAAAATCATTCCCTGTCAGGTACTAGACTCTTAGTTAAAACACAGACCCTTTCAGTCTAGGCGAGACCTAATCGCTGAATCTGCTTCTTAATTTCCCAAAATACAACCCTTGACAGAATATGAATTGGTCATAACTGAAGAATTTATCCCTTACTCAGATCCGGATTTTATAAAGAGGTTTTTGTTGGAAATTTATAGAGCAATATCTGTTTAAGATCTAGACTTCTGTTGTCCAAGGGAAGGATCCCAAAATAAGTACAGACCACAATAGTATATAATATTATCATGCATAAAGATATATGGAAGTGTAAAATTAATTGACCCAAAATATAAATGCGGGTCTAAACAGAAGGTGAAACACAGAATGAAGTGGTCAGGGGACCAAAGTAATGGCAGAATAATCAGGTGGACTGTAAACATCTACTGTCCAATTTCCTAATCACTCGGATGGAGCGAATTTAGACTGCTTAGACCCTATAATGGTGGTGTCAACACCAGTTGGGCCTCCACTGTCTGTGAATTCGGATAAAAACCTACATGCTTCCCTTCTATAATGATCATCAGTTGGGATTGACTGATGCCAACTGACTCCCAGTACGGATTGGGATTCAGGTTTGGAAATTAAAATAATAAAAATAAAACTGTATCTGGATGGGAGTCAGCCGAGCAGCTATTATAACCCCGGATGGGCGAACCGCCAAGGCTTCCACTGACAGCCATCCAAACCATGCAAAATAACAATTAGTAACTAATACCCAGAATACGAGCTAGTTATCCATGAGGGAGTACCTGCCAACATTAGTCTGATGTATTCTTTACTAATGGTTCCACACACCACACAAAGACAAAATAAATAAGAAACAAAAGAAGATCCCTTGTATGAGAGACATTGGTTTCTCATGCAAGGCTGTGGATTGGGTCCACAATTGATGGTCTTAAATAATCCTTCCTACCGTAATTAATTACGGTCCAGATTATCTGTTTAAGCCATCGAGATTTTGTTTATACAAGAATGTTTTAATGGCAATTGAACAAAGGTCCTTTAGTCATGATGATTACTGAAGTTTGATTATTGCTAATCTCAATCTTTAATCATTAATGAGTCAAGGGTTCAATCAGTTAAGTGATGAAAATGGAGAATCAAAATTTGGGCAGCATAACACCCTATATTGCAATTCCAGAATGTTACATCCTAACCCGTGGGGTTATGATGTGAGTGTTGCAATATAAAATGGGGAGGGAATGAAGTTTGTTTGAGATTAAATAGAGGGAGAGGAACTCTTGTCGCGATATCATAAATTTTGTCGCGGACCGAGATCCGCGACATGGACATCCCGACAAGTTTTTAGAATTTTTGGCAGCATAACGCCTCTTTGTCGCTATGTGAGATTTTGTCGCGGAACGTGGTTCCGCGACAAGAGTGACATCGCGACAAAGTGTTTTCATAAAATTCTAAAGCATTTGAACCTTTGTCGCTATGCATGGAAATTTTGTCGCGGAACGTGGTTCCGCGACAGGGTGTTCCGCAACAAGGTGTTCAAAGATCAAGGAACATGGCATAATTTTTCTGTCTCAGAATGGGATTTTGTCGCGGAACGTGGCTCCGCGACAAAATGATTCCGCGACAAAAAGCCATGAAGACAAAATGCAAGAGTTTGGCTCCTTTGTCGCTATGCATGGACAGTTTTGTCGCGGAACGTGGCTCCGCGACAAGGTATTCCGCGACAAAGGGTTTTAAATTATGGAGACAAGCGTCTTGAAACACCTTGGTCGCGGAACAGCCATTTTGTCGCGGAACGTGGTTCCGCGCCAGAAGGCGGTTGGCGCCCAAGGTGGTTCAGGACAAAAGTCAGAAAAAGCAGAAATGAACAGTGGCATGCAAACAGCGTGATCTCACCCTGTTTCAGATCAAAAAGCTATTCTAAGCTAAAAATAAACAAGAAACATTCAAAATAAAGAAGAACATGCTTAAACAAAAATAACAAGGATGGGCAGAATATTAAAATAAAGCAGGAGTCCTAATCTAGGGTTTGATCACATATCCACACAACATTATCCATAATATGCCAACAGTAAACATAAAAATAACAAAATGGGGGTCAAATGACCCCAAAATGAAAAAGAAAGCATAAATCCATGGGGTGTGAGACCCATTTCATGATTTGGGACACACATGCTGAATGTTTTCCCATATTATTGAAGAGGTATTGTTAATACCCATGATTTGGGTATTACAAACCCTAAAACAAGAGTTTAGAAACCAAAACATGGTATAAAAATGGCTATCTAAGCAACTGTGAACAGTTTTTAA